>CM076582.1:1623476833-1623714122 GCA_034641835.2 Pinus albicaulis | reverse complement strand
CTGTTGAGTCCCGAATTTGTCTCTTTTCCATACACTTTTCCATATCTCTTTCACTCACCTAAACCTCCAAAATTGTCAATATCATGTGCAAAAGGGTATCTAACATGGTTTTTAATTATGTTTGTGTGTTTTCTATTTGAATTAGATTTTGTTCATACAGCTGCGGAAACTTGTCACTTTCCGCAGCCGCTGCAACTTTCCGCAGCTATTTTGTGGAAATCAATGTTACAGGTGTCAACGAAGGAAACGAGCCACATGGGCAGGCTAGGAATGACAAGGACATGGTTCGTGTCCTATTGGTTCAATGAAATTCGTCAAGGAAAGCCGCGGTCAAAGCCATCCGCGTGGAAGTCAACTGTGGAGTTCTATGTCGGCTGGACTCTGTTTCGTGGCATAGAAACATCCATACGGCCGTTTCCCAAGCTTGTGGAAGTTAATTGACATCTGTGCAAAGTTCTGGAGTTGAATTTAAGCACCCACCTTCCATAGATCCGTTTCCCAAACATGGCCATACTCCTAAATCCGTGGCCTTCGTGGTCTACGTGTTGGCTGCTATCATAAACTTCAGGAAACAGTTACATTTTATTGCTTTATAAAGAGCGTTTGCATACGAACGTAGAGTTAGTGAATGTGAGTTGATAGTTGTTAGTTGTTAAGTTGATGTGCGTACTCTGTTATGTGGTGATTACGCTGCCTTGAGCCGTAATACCACCAGCCTGTAATGACTTTCTTTTTAATGTGAAAAACTCTGTTTCATAGCTTAATTCGTGTTTGAAGATCATACCAGAGCTGCGTAGAGGGCCCCTGCTCAGCCGAGGTTCTGTGTATTAATGTATATATTTTTCATTTCATTTCTTTAAGTAATCATTGTATCATAACCCATTACATGTTCATATTTCATAGTTGTTTTATTTATGTTCATACATTTCTGTAATTTCCATTGCATTCCTGTCTTTTATGTTTTTATGATTGTTAAAATACTGATCAGTTTTCTTGTGCGGGTTTTAGGTAGACACCCCGGGGCATTTTCATAGTATTTTCGCTAATGATATGAAACTGATATTATTCTGCTGCTAGTTTTCTTTCACAGTCTTTGTTTAACTTGAGTTTTGTTTTGTGCATTTCAGTTTTGTTTATCTGATTCAGTAGTTAAAATTAGACATATTAAGCTACTCATAGTGTCTTCAGCTACCTCCGAAAGCCACAGCTGGACTGATGGTGAGGGGCTGCATGATGAGATGTGTAGTTTAGTATTAGTTTCCTTTCTGCAAAAATAGATATATTAAGCTGCTCATAGCGTCTTCAGTTTCCTCCGAAAGCCACAGCTGGACTGATGGTGAGGGGCTGCATGATGAAGTGTGTAGTTTAGTATTAGTTTCTTTTCTGCAAACTTAAATATATTGAATCATGTATGACATCTTCAATTGCCTCAGAAAGCCACAGCTGGACTGATGGCGAGGGATTGAATCATGTGTGTATGGTTTAGTATTAGTTTACTTTCTGCAAATTAAATATCAGTTACACAAGTTGTTTATGATTACTTCCACAAGTCATAGCTGGTCTAATGATGAAGGGTCAGAAAATGAATTGATGTAATCTGGTTTAGATTTCTTTCATTGCAACTTTGAATTTCCATAAGCGTAGTTTCTTTTGTGTTCATTTGGCAGCAAGAATAGTTTAGTTTTCATATTCACTAGTTTCTTGTTTTGATTCATTAGATTAACAGCACTTTCCATTTCAGCAGTTTACTTTCTTTTGTCATTGTAATTCCAATTTGCTTTTGAAGTTTCGAGATTGGAAAATCATTATAGAGGAATATCATTTCCTTGAACAATTATAACCAAGCTTGTTTCTCACTTTAGAATTTCCATTTCACCTTAGAAAGACCATAAACGACAAAAAGATAAGAAAGAGGTTATCTTGCACATATAGTGCGCCGCACTTCATCAGCTTACGATTCCCGGATTGACAATTAAATGCAGCAATTTAGGACACACTAAATTGACCAAACATTTTGGCGCCGTTGCCGGGGATGTGTAACTAGGTAGCCAATTTCTTAAAAAAAAAACACACATAAAATCATAAAAGAAGGGAAAACTTGATAACTTCTTGAAGTATGCTCTCCTCTTGCACCTAGTGTGATCTAGAGGATCAGAAAAGAGAGTTATTGGTTTAGTAATTTCTTAAGTATGCTCTCTTCTTGCACCTAGTGTGATCTGGAAGATCAGAAAGAGAATTATTAGCCCAACTTTTGTTAAAAAAAAACTAAAAAAAAATGACATGCATAGAGCAAGAGATTCTAGGGGAAGGTTTATAGCTAAAGCCAAGAGTTCGATTTTCACAACTCCATCTTCTTCAAGGCATAGACCAGATTCACCATCATCTACCCCTAGCCTTAAGATTTTTGGAAGCCAGAATCCACAACAACTTTCATTGCCATTTCCACAACATCAACCTTCTCAACAAAATACAAATCCTCAACTCATGCTCCCATACCAACAAAAGACAAACTGATCTAATCCATGATTGTGTAGAGGTTTATATGGATGATTTTACAGTTTATGGTAATTCATTTGAAGAGGCATTAGAAAATTTGGAAAAAGTTCTTATAAGATGTAAAGAAACAAACCTTTCATTAAGACCCCAGAGTATTTTTGGAAAGTCTCCCTTCCCCAAAACAAAGAGAAATTTCCCTGCCTTTTCATGTACAGGAAAAGGACGATGGTGCTTCCATGAACTACACTAGGGATGCAGTGAACCAAGCTATCTGGGATGCAGAAAACCAATCAGTCATGGGAGGCCCAAAAGAAGAAAATCCACATCAGATTTTTGTTGATCCTATATCATAATATATGGAGGTCCTAACTGGCCCTTATTTACAAGCATGGATACTTTTCAAGAGCCCAATACATCGGAGGTTGTCATCACCTGTGGTGGCTTTGGTTTTGAAGGTCCATTTTCAGGATATACCATGTTTTTCTTCAACAAGCAGTCAAATTTCTTCCTCATTTTTGTTACTACTGAACTGGCTACACTAGCACTCTTGTATCATATAGAGCAGCATAGATTTTCGAGTTAGAGTAGGGTATGTAGGAATGTCAATAAAGCTCAACATTGGAACATTTAGTTAGTGGTTGATTTTTACTTTGAAAGAAAATTTCAAAAAATACAAAAACAATAAAATAGGAAGGTTCAAACATGCTCAAATCTTAAACCTATGAAGTTTTAAAAAGAATGGCTCAAATTATATCAAAACCTGAGCCATAGGAAAGGGAAAGGTTGGTTCTAACATGCTCAAAAATTGAACCAGCAAAGAAGAAGAAAACAACTCAAAGAGGATCAAAGTCAGAGTTGGAATGAAGAAAGAAAGGTGACTCTAAAAAGCTCAAAATCTGAGTCACAAGAAGAAGGAAGGATGCTCCAGTTTTCAGAATTTCAAGCCTTCAAAATTTTGTTTCAATTTTCTGCAAAGTTTTGGTTCATGTGTAGCTTGTCTTTATGCCATGGACCCAAAGCAAATCATATAGTCTAATCCTAGTTTGGGCTATGTTTTCAATTTCTGTTTTAGAATATAAAGAATAAAAGTTTGCCAGACAGTTTAATCCTGACAGATATTAGTTTAGGTAGAGAAGCTATGATTCCAACTGTTTAATTTGGCCTCATGGAGGAATAAGTATAGAATTAGATTATTTTTTCTTTCAATAAAAAATGATGATGAAAAAAGTCTGCAAGTCTAAGTGCACCTCGAAGAAAAAATGTTAGGACAGTAGGATGGGTAGGTACTTGTTTGGGAAAATGTCTTCTGCTGATACAATGCCCATCATGTTTGTAACAACTGATCAAAGAAGAAAAATATGGTCAAGGACCAGGCTCTGGCCTACTTTCAAAGATTATATCTAAGATTCTTGACACCTTCAAGAAGATGTCATCCCCATATGGAGCCACTGTTAGCCACCTATAATAATTTGTCAAAGCAAACAGGTGGCTAAATATGTTTCTGAGTCTTCAAGAGAAACATTTCCTTTGTAAATCTATCATTCTTGAAGCCTTCATCTGTCTTCTACCCTTTAGAGAATCTTCACTATTGTTCCATTAATGAACCCTGCTATTTTTGAAAGAAACTATTCTAAAAAAGGCCTCCATTTTCTCCATTTCACTCCCACAAAATCCCCATTTTTCACCCTTATTCCCTTCACGAAACTCCTCTATAGTCCTTCATATAACCCCTAAATCATCCTAACCATCTTAAAACCTTATATTTCCCCTTATTTGGTTTTAAAAATCCCTTCCTTTGCCTATCAGGACCCCTACCTGGCCTTAAAAATCCTTGTTTTGGCCTAAATAACAATATTTTGCACTATAGTTGTTAAGCCCCCAAGGGCTTATATCCTTTACCCCCCCGTCTCATATAACCTTAGCCCCACATTTGAGCACTAAAGGGCCAAGAAAACCCCATTAAAACCTGACATTTCGTTTATTTTTCCATTCACGACATCATGATTTCAAATGAATCTGGGTCGTTGAATCCACAAGAACCAATGGCCGATATTGCGTTGCGCTCCACCCATCAATATAACATCTCTTCCTCCATTCCAAAACACTTCCACCTCATCCTTCGATCTCGACCATTCATCCAAAGAATCCAATGGTCGGGACTTAACCCGATAGCCCAACACCTCTCCACCCTGCGACACACTTTCTCACGTAACCGGGCCCCACCATTTGTTCTGCCCGCACACCTTATCCTCCATCACGCTCTCCCACAACCATTCGATCTCCCAAGAAAGATCTAACGGCTGACGTGCAACATCGCGTAATTTTTTGAGCCTCCCTCGCATTGCGCTAATTCTGTGCAATATGGGCGGTTTTCATTTCCACAAATCAATCATTGAATGGAATTGCATCCCAAAAGGCAATACTGCCTCCCCCACATTTCGCCGTGCGAAAACCATTTCCGATTTTTCACCATACCGCTGCCCTCCGCAACGTAATTTTCACTTTTAATCATAGCTGTTGATCTTTGAGATCAAACGGCCCACATTATGTCATGATTTCATTCGTCTACCATTCGTCCATTCTCCCAATGACCCCATCGAAAGATCTCCACCGTTGATAGTCCTAATCCAACAGCTCCTATTCCTCATTGCGCCCAACCCTCCATTTACACCTGGTTAGCTGCTATGCCAGGATTTTCCTCCATTGCTTGTGTTGTCATTCCTAGAGACAACCTAGAGTTGTGATAGACCAGTGCCTAGGGCATCTTATATAGCAAGGAGCATATGGTATAACAAAGGAAGTTATCAATAAAAATCTCTAATGCTATCTCTTGTAAAACAAGGAATATTAGTCTGAATGGGACCAATACCTTCAGAAACAGACACAGAGGAAGGAATACTGCAAGGGCAGTATGCAAAATTCCAATATAAAAGCAACAGACAATTCAGAGACAACTTACTGTAAAGAGGGCCAATTCAGAAATACTTCACAGAAATAAATTATCAGAAGGTGTATGTAGTGAATGAAATATTTAGAGAATATTAGTTATCATTGAGCTGATATCCAGATACACAATACCACCAAGTAATGGGCTTACCAATCTAAGAATCCATACATGATAATAGCGTTTTAAAAACACCCTCCCAAAGAAACTAATATAGCAGAAGTACTGTTTAGATGAATAATGGAACAGAATATCATGCCTGAGCCATATTTAAAGCACTTGACTAATCTGAGCATGGGTATCAACTAGGATAAATCCATACCAAAAATCAGTGAGCCACTCGCATTCCAGAAACATGATACAGGAAAGATGGATGAAAATGAAATTATCTATTAAAATAACACATAAGAGAAAGTTACACACTGTGAAATACCAAAGACCAGAATCCTATTTAACAGATGGAACTCCTCCTCACTGAGACCCTATGGGCTCTGAGCCTTCATACAAGAGTTCAACAAAATGTATACACAAATCCTTTCACTTCATCCTTTTCTGATAAAATCTGGAACCTCAATCATCTGTTTTTCGGGAGCTTTATAGGAGAACAAGAAAGATCGAAAAGGGAGTAGGTGGTGAACATTTAATTTTCCTCATTAAAACAAAATGGTGGAAACGTGCACACCCATACTGCTCGATGAATTTGTAATGTTTTTTGTACCCTGCTACCTGCTTACAGAAATAAATGCATTGGGTAGAAAACTCTTCAGGAACATGGAAAAAAGTAAAATCACATAAACATTCCGTCCTTTCCTGAAAGAAAGTGGCGTTGAAAAGAAAGCTTTAAGGTATTTTTTCTGTGAACGGTACCCTCTGCCTTCTAAAACCTGAATCACGGTTTAAGATCTTCAATGTTGAACGTTGAATTCCTCGATCATTTGCTGATATTTCTCTGCTGCTCCATTAATTTCTTCATCTGCTCAATCGGTGCTTTGAATGGCTCTGCAGGGTTTGATAGATTTAAACCCTGCTTCTTTAATGGAAGTCTTGTCGATCTACCTCCCCAGGCCTTTCTACATAATTACAGCCTCTGAAAAATGGTATTTTGATGTGCTCTTCTACTGCAATCAAGACTATAGATCATGGCAGTTTTCCGCTGCTGTAACCCTGCAAAACCCACAAACTCGTTAGGAAAACCATGCATGGGGAGGGTGGGTATGGCGGGGTCAATGAAAATGGTCATGCGGACATGGCGAGAGGGTGTAGCTATGCAGGTGTTGTGTAACTAGCTCCAAAAATAGAATAAAAGAGATATCAACGCCTTATAAATGAGCCACTTCAAGGGGGCAACCTCCAATACATTACATAAATGAACAATTCTTGGATGATACAAATGAACAAAACCTCCTTCTATATATAGGAGTTCATGGGGCCACAATATAATCCTAGTGGGGCCACAATGTAATCCTAGCCGACCTAACAATAATAATGTAAGGGCACAATAATAACAAAATGGGGGTTACAGGGGTACAAAAATAACAATAATTGGGGCTACACTAACATAATAAGGGACTACACTATTAATATAGGGACTTAACATGCCCCTCTCCTTCAAACAAGTGTTGTCCTCAACGCTTGATTATTTCTTGATGCTTCTGTATAAAATTCTCATCCTCCCATATGGAATCTTCTACAGGAAAGTTCTTCCACTTGCTGAGATACTTTAAAATTGATCGTACTTGTCGAGTTCTTGTTTTTGTGACTACTCCAGAACTTCTTTCGATGTGATGTTGATATTCCTATTGTTTCATTATATTCTGCACCAAAGTTAGGTTATCCTTTGAGAATTGGATAACTTGTTGTTGATGCTCGATGTCATCTTCCACTAATTTATCATCCATATTAGCTATTATTTTCTCCTTCAAACCATCCAACTTAGCCTCCATTTCTTCTTTTAAACCATCTATGTCATCTTCGGTTGCTCTTCGTAAGATCTAAATTTGTTGCACTTGGTACCATAATTTTGATATCTCATACTGCAATTCTTCCACTTCATGCATCATAGTATAGATTTCTGAGGGCTTAATGGGTGTTGAATTATTTTTAGGAGGAATTTCAGAATGAAATACTGAAATATATGCCCAATAGGCCCTTGGAATCACTTCAAACTGATTTTTCAAACAAGATTTATGCAATTCGGGAAAAACAATACACACCTTTTACTTGCTTTTGAGGAGCTCGATATTGGAATTGGATTATCTCTGTGATTGCGAATCTTCAATATTTGAAATTTAGAAATGAAATATCCCTCTGAATTCTCTTTTTAATGCCATAGGTCTGACTTGATTTGGATTCTTCAAGACAAAGTTATGTCCAATATCCCACAATGACCTAATTTTGGACTGGTTCAGTAGAGCGAACTTGTATGACTTGCCACATGTCACTGTTTCGTCCTTTGTATCTGAACTTGATAGAATAGAAACTAAAATCTGTGTACTTGCGACCACTTTTTACAGCACTCCAATCCGATGTCCAGAGAGAGATTTATTGAAATTTTCCCACGATCACCTCTTTGAGATGAAATTCAAGAGCCTGAAAAAGCACTACATTCCATAGATCATATCTCCAAAAATATTGCGAAACAAGTTCTGAAATTTTTTGACGCATTTCCTCAGGATTTCAACTTCGCACCATATGAATTTCAGATTCTGAAACTTCGTACAAAAAATGGTATAGCGCAAATTCCACGATGACCTGTTTAGGAGCCTGAAAAAATACCTAACTTCCACAAATGATATCTCTGAAACTATTGCGAACCAAGCTCTGAAATGTTTAGCCAATATTCCTCAAGATTTTGGCTGCGCACCCTAAAAATTTCAGCTTATGAAACTTTGTAGAAAAAAATTTATAGCGAAAATTCCATGATGACTTGTTTGGAGCAGCGAAACCCTAGAATCCAAAGCTCTGATACCAAATGTTGTGTAACCAGCTCCAAAAATAGAAGAAAAGAGATATCAATGCCTTAGAAATAAGCCACTTCAAGGGGAAACCTCCAATACATTACATAAATGAACAATTCTTGGATGATACAAATGAACAAAACCTCCTTCTATATATAGGAGTCCATGGGGCCACAATATAATCCTAGTGGGGCCACAATGTAATCCTAGCCGACCTAACAACAATAATGTAAGGGCACAATAATAACAATATGGGGGTTACAGGGGTACAACAATAACAATAAGTGGGGCTACACTAACATAATAAGGGACTACACTATTAATATAGGGAATTAACAGCAGGGTGGCAGAAAAATGCAGTGAAACAATGGAGGATGGACTGGTGTAAGTTTTTAACATAAAACATTTGAAATTTGACAAACGAATGGAATGTGTAAGGGCGGAGGAGAAATATGATGAACACGTGGAACAGGTGACGTGGAGGTACAGAGTCAACTAGCGGAGAGGTAAGTGATTTGGGCTGTCGGATCTCAGGAGGAGATCGACGGCTGAAAATGTGTTGGAGGGCGACGAAATGGTGGGCCAGAGGCATTGTTGACTTGGATTAACACCTGTGCAGCTTCGTGGAAATACTATCGTCAGATGGATCACCCCAAATCGGACAGCTCACAGTGATATCGTGCCACATCCGCTGTCGAACTATAACGCACGATGAACATGCGGTTTTGAGCCATGTGCGGGGACACGCGGAGAGCAATGTATGGAATTGCTTTGAAAAATAAAATACCGTCTACCGCCCAAGAGCGGTGCGATAGAAACCGGGCGGGTTTGGAACAGGCGCAGCTGCGGGGACCATAAGGACGGATGGGGTTTCTGATCGCAGATCTGCAGGTTGATCGGATGGTGAACAGGAGATTTGGGGTGATTAACGGAGTAGGACATGGGCGTAGCGCTGAACGATGAAGGCCGTCGGATCTTTACAGATCGATGGTTATAAACGCGCTCGATATACCTGTGATAAGCACCTTCCAGGCTAGCGCTTGGTCCAACACCTATGTCACGTGGAGAAAAAGATAGAGGGGGCTAAGGCTAAAGGAGCTAGGCCTTATATATTTTCAAATGTGGATTTTCGGCCTTTTATAATGCAATTTTGAGGCTAGGCAAGGGTAACGATAGGCAGAAAACAAATTTCTCAGGGAAAAAAGAGGGGATTTGAAAATTCTAAGCCAGATTGCTTGACAGAATTTAATAGGAGGCTGACATGGTCAACAACTTTCATGCACGCTTCCTTTGCAATCACTCCTCCACCACCTCCTGAGCCCTCTGAAGCAGTTTTAAGCCTCGTGCAGGTTTTATTTAATTGGTTTGTTTTATGTTTGCAGGTTTAATGGTGGTTCTTGCTAGTTTATCCCACAGTCATAGATAAGTGACCAAAAGTTTCTGGGGTGACGATCTTGAGCCTGAATCAATGTAGAAAGGGGACCAGCAGGGTTTTAATTCCATGTTTGTCGATGCATCCTGATTATCGACCCTTACACGAACCCTCCAGCACCACTGTCACCTGTGCAGCCATCAGCAGAAATTTAAAAAGTATCAGTAATGAAGAAGAGGAATTGACAAGGTTAAAGGCATAATATTGAAGATTAAGAAGCCTAATCCATAGTTAGTAAGCATAAAAACCATGAAGATGATTAAAGAGGCTAAATGTATCCTAAACATAATCAGAGCCGGATCAACAAAACATTCTTTCTCCAAGAAAGGACTCACCACATGACCTACTCCATTCTCCTTCGAGCACCAGAATAGTTACTATTCTGACAAGAAGTCCTAAAAACTGTCAGTGCATTAGTTATAAGGCATGGAAGTCCTAAAAGGAAAATCTTCACCCTTTCTTGTCACAGAGGATAAAAGAGAGTACTACAGCCAAGAAATTACCTCCAAGAACATACCCTTGGAGTTATTATCAGTTTGACGAAGACCCCTAATTCATCTAAAGGGTACTGAAAGTTAATGTAAAGACATTAAATAGAATGGGCTTCGAAGACATTTCTCCCTCTATTTTAATGAAGCTTTTAAGTTCTATCTACCACTACTATCACTCTTTCACCTATAAGAACCCATGAGAAATACATTGTAAATGTTGGTTGGTTACTGGAAATCACTGATTGTAAGCTGTTTTACTGAGTTAGAGTTCTGTGAGTAGTATTTGTAAATAGGCTGGGAGATGATTCCTGGATGATATCAAGCTATTGGACAAGAATGTATGTGACTGGTTTTTCTCTACTAATATGACAAGCATGTTCATCGGATCCTGATCCAAATTATTGGCGATGTGTCCCTTCTCCGTTATTGTTTTCCCTGTGTGTTACATTATGTTACATTTTTTCTGATAAGAAACGGTAATTTTAGCTTAGGATATACTGTTGCAAGTACCCTAATGCTTCCTACACATTATTATCTTTATGTTTTCTGCTATTTGTGTATCTAAGAATGAATTCAATATAATTTAACCAGTCAAAGAGTTGGTTTGCCCACACTTACTGATGTATGAATTTATAGTTTGTTTCTTAGACGTTCTTGTTTGGTTCAGCTGAAAGAATTAGGAAATAGGGAGATTAAGAGTTAGCCCTGTCCCTTAGGTTCCTTTTCCAATAGTTAGCCTTTCGAAGATCCCTGTGAGTTGAATGTCAAAAGAAGAGAAGTTTAAAAGTCTTTCTCTGATCTTAGGCTTCACTCTGTGTTTAAACTTAAGTGTTTTTCTACTATCTGAAAGAAATCAGGAGCATTGCTGGATTGTGGTCTTCGGAGTTAGCCTCATTAGGAGTTTGGATCATAGAGGTATAAGGCATGCCCTGTCCCTAGACTTACTCCGAAGTGGTCATCTTGGAAGCTTTTCCTTTTCATCCCCATTCATTTCCTTATTTTTTCATCCAATACTATCATCTTAAGAGATCCTCTATTCTATATGACTAGCCCTTTGAAAGCCTTGGATATTTGAATTACAAGTAAACCATTTTATGACCCCATTTCCCAATGGAATGGTGTCCTCTTTGAATGATCTCCCCATTGCCAAAAATCCTTCTCTATTCATTCCTTTACATCTCACTAACCCTTCTTTCATGTTTCCCAACCAAAAAAACAAATCAAAAACCCTTGCGCTCCATAACTAGCCTAACCCCTGAAATTGAACATCAAAGATATACATTTCTTCACCTTTATAGAGATATCCCTCTTTGGATTCAGGAGGGCTAGATCCCGAGATCCCAAAGTGGTTTGATGTTGTCTTGTCATTTGGTATTGCCAAATCTGCCAAATCACAGGAACCCCAACAGAAAAAACGTAATCCAACATAATCATCATTTAGGGAATTTGATGAACACCATAAATGATAAGTCATAACATGAGTTGATGAATATTCTCCAAGGTTTCCATTGAATTTAGGAATGTCAGAGGATAATTTATGTGGTATCACTGGCGACCAAGGAGCATAATTGATAGGATCATTGGTTAACCAGTTTAAATATGGTAATTCCAAGGTTGCAACAAAAGGAAATTTTTTATTAAGGTCAGGTTGGGCATAACCAGGATAAGATGGAATTGCTTGGGCAACAGGTCTTTGAGCACCGACATATGGGATTTGTTGCTGGTAACCCAGATAGGGGTTGTTTTGCATGGAAAACGCTTGAGAGTTTTGTTGACCAAAACCTAGATATGGTATTTGTTGATATGAAGTTTGAGGAATTTGTGCCTGTGGCTGCTAAGGGGTCTGTCCAGCAAGATTATAACCCAAATTAGTATAATTTGGATTTGGTTGATATGTATAACCAGATTGTGTTTGTGACATCCCATAAAATGGTGGACCAGCTTGTGAATAAATGATCCCTGATACAGGTTGTTGTAAATTAACCAAAGGATTTTGAGTCTGTGGACCCAACATTTGATGATATTGAGTTGAAGAGCTCGCCTGATAAGTTTCATGGACAATATTTTGATTCTGTAACAAGGGTATAGATGTATTAATAAGTGGTATAACGTTGTCTGATGTGAAACCTCATACAGAGAACACCCCTTTATACTTATCGTACTATAACACCACCCAATATACCAGAGATTACGTGGATGAGCTACTATATAATTATGTACGTGGAGTGAGGTATCACACTCGGAATGTATCACAAACAAGTTAACGACAACTGCTATATTTTATGACGCTGGAACACGTCTCTAGCCTAGACATTCTAAATGTTATCATTAATGTTCCAAAGAGTTGTTAAGTAAATTGAGATTTATTTTATGTTGATCTTTCTTAACAATTTTCCTTTCAGGTTCACCACGATGATGCATATGAAATTCATAAAATGCAAGCTAAGAATGATAAACAAACTTTCACTTTCAGCTTTTTCAATGAAGAACCTAGCTACTAAGGTAAGAGAACGCTAGTTTTTTGGAAAGAGAGAAATTAATTTGTGAGCAAAAAAATCAATTAATAAAAACAAAATCAATGATTCACAAGCTAAATGCATATTTCCTAATGTTCCTTTTGCAAAAAACACACAATCCTACATGCAAATGCAAGTTTTTCTTTTCAGTTTCCTTAAAGTTATGAATGCAGAAAAGAAACTAGGTGCACTAGATCAATAATCAAAATGCTTTTTACTTTCGAGAAATGAAGAATACAAATAACAATTTCTCTTTTGAAGGAAAAATGAGGATTTCAACAACAATTTCTCCTATCAAGGAAATGAATATTTTACGACAATTTCCTATTTCGAAAGCAAATGATTCTTAATGCGACCATAAAAAATACTTTGAAATCAACTTGTCAATGATAAAGAAAAAAATTTCTAAACAAACATTGAACAAATTTTCAGCCAAAGGAGGAAGAAGTATATAGAGTCAATGGTCAATTGAGCATCAAACTTTTGAGAACATAGTAGCAAACAAAACTGAAGCAAATTACAAAGTCAGATTCAAGGGAATTTGGTCCCTTTCAGGAGCCAACGTTGTCTCCAAGGGGAGATAATGCTCTGCAACGCAGGCTTGGAAGGGAGACAGTGATCTACAAAGCACTGTGCTCTGACTAAGGGTGCGTTGGGTGCAGTAAAAAAAGAAAAAGCTACTGTTTGGCTCACTGTATTTGTAAATTAAGGTATGAAAAAGTCTAATCTTTATGTCAAATAGCTACTGGGTGGATTTAGAGAGAAAATCATAGACTAAAACACTAGGAACTAAGAAAATATTGTTCTCCCACTGTGGTCGCCAGTTTTTTGGGTCAGAATTGTAATCTACGGATAAATTACACTTCCCTAGATAGGTGTTAGTCTAGAACAACAGGTGAAAGACTATACTACCATTTCTCCTAACTCATGATAGATACACAGAGAGGATTGGAGGCTTACTTGTTTTAGTCGCTTCCAAATGATTCCTTCTGCTACAACTTCAAATTCAAGTGGTTCTTTGGCTGAATGCTTCCTACAAGAAATAACACTGAAACAACAGAAGATGCAATAATGTAGATATCTATTCAAGCTAGTTAGCTAAATCAGTTAAGCATAAACTACATTCATCAACCAAGATATTACAATATGGAAAATCAAAGTTAACATAGATTCATGTAGGGAAAAACAAGAAGTACTCTTTATTGATGATAGAAGGAGAGGTTACAACCTAGTGACTAATTTTAAGTGACCTTCCAGCAAAGTTCCCAAGTCTCATCATAGCATAAATCTCTCCAGCAGTAGCTCTACAAACCAAGCTCTCAATTGAAAATTCTCCAACATTTCTCTACTCAAATTCTTCCTTTTCAAACACTTAGATTTGTGTTCAATTTATAGATGAACTGTAGGTTGTTTTGCAATCAATAGCTTTCCAAAAATAGGCAAGACATGTTTCCATTCATGTAGATGTCAAATGGACTTTTGGATTTGAAGCTTGACACATGTGAACTCTTCTAAAAGGCACTGGCCAAGTGGAGATTCCGGAACAATGAGAATTTCGCTCCCAATGTGACCAACGCACCTTTGAATGTCGGGAAGTGCTTTGCAGAGCAGCCTTGCATGGGGATACCTTTATATGCAATGCACTTAGGCCCCTTAGAGCCTTCATTGGTGAGCTCTCATATGCTAAATAATAAGCTTCAAACCATGGAAAATTTTTCTTGATGAAAGTATTGCTTGATTTGTCTTGTTTTATGTCTTAGAGCATAATGAAACTGAGATGATATGGAATGATAGACCCTTGATCATCGGTCCTGGAGATGATGCCCAGTTAACCAGGTCATTGGGAATGGTGCCAAAATTGACCTATAAAACTAAGGAAAAATAAAATATCTTTACAACAAAATAGAGACAAATGCTTAACAAATCAACAAGTTGTTCTATTTATCCAAATAAAATAGTAAATTATTTGTGGATTAGGTGCAGCTGGCTGCCTTGGTGTCCTCTTTACTGGCCAAGATATTTAAAATATATTTTGAAATATAATCTCTTTATCTTTTACTCTTTCACTCTGTTTTATATTTATCCTCTTATACTCTTTGACTCTGATACTCTTTAACCTCTGTAAAATTGCCTTACTGTTGTAATAAATTCTTTTTTGACTATAAAAATCAGCAAACTGTTTTGCCTTTCTCTCTAAATTTTGACTTTTACAATAAGTCAGTAAGTGATTTCCAAGCTTCCTCATTAGGAATTTGTATATTTTTCAGCCTCCTTTCATCTACCTCAGTATATCTATCAAATGTTGGTTTTATGACAAATAAATATCTTATCTCATGCTGCAGATAAAATAAATCTTCAAAACTTCTAAGTAATACCTTCCCTGTTAAAATGCCTTGTCCACATGTCTTTTCAACTTGCTCTTTTGCATACTCTCTAATTTTCTCATTATAATCTTCCTGTGGCATAAATTTTTCATTAATAACCAAAATGTTAGGCGAACTTCTTTGCCTCAAATTTTCAAATTTAACCATAAACTTGGTTATGGTTATGTTCATGTTTTCACATTTCTCTTCAAGTTGTTTCATTAGATTCTTCTTTGAGATGCATTTCCTTATTTCAAGGATTGTCTCTATCCTATCAGTTATTTGTATTTCTTCCAAATCCTGCCTATTTTTATTGTTGAGAAACTTTATCAATTCTATGGCTTGCTCAGGTTTGTTACCTAGCTCATCTTTTATTTTCTGAATCTCTGCTTATGTTGCCTTGTAAATCCCTCTGTTCATATATTACCTGGATTTAGGGCTACACATCATTGATTGCTTCAATGATTTTGTTCCATAACTGTTTTTTCACATATGATATTGGATCCTTTAATTTCAAATCCTTTTGATGTTTCTTGAGTTCTTCTTTTAACCTATTAGCCCTTTGTTCATGAGTTTTGGCATTGATTTGGGCTAACTTCTTTGTATCCTCAAGATTATTAATCATGTTATTCAATCAATTAATCTCATTTGTTTGAAGTGACATTTCTTCCATGGCTTTCACTAGTTTACTAGCTTCATCTGTTGGCTACACTATTGATGTAGAAGATTCAGTGGCTGAAGTTGTAGATGATGTCACTGGCACTACAGTAGCTAGTGGTTCTTTTGGTGCTAACTCTTCTACCAAAGTTGAAGGCACAACAGTATTAACCATGGGAATTACTGAAGGAATTTCTTGTCCTTTTTTGTTTCCCTTTCATGGACAAGCTTGTCCATTTGAATCTCCATTTCTTCGATCTATCATGTTAACTGAAAAATCAAGTTCATCATGTCATCCTTCTGATTCTGTTCTTGTACAATTTCTTTGGCTTGAGGATGTTCAGTTGATGGTAGTTAAAGTTGTTTCCTCAATGCTGCAATGTCTTCATTCTTTTTCTTCACTAACTGTTCTATTGCTTTAACATTTGTAGGATCATATCCTACTTGGATAACTAACTCTTCTAAAGACTTAATCCTTAGGTCTTTAGCATATGATGAGGCTTTGTCAACCTTCATTTTATCCCTCATGTTTATGATTGTATTATGAAGCTTGTTGATACTCATAGCCTTGGTAGTTATAGCAGAATATAACATCTCTAAACTCTGCCTATGAAACTCAATCTTATCTAGTGCATGAATGATTTCTGTGGGCACTTATAGATCAAACTTTTTATAGTCTGCAACTGGCTTTGGAGTCTTCACTGTAGTTTGGAGCACTGACACTATCAACTTTTTATTTGAGTAGTCAAAGGCTGATAAAATTCTGTTTTGAACACCTAGTGTTTGCTTCAAATATTGAGAGTAAATCACATTTTTTATCTCTTCATTCTTTTTTTTGATCTGTTTATACTTTTCCCTGATATCAAGGTCATTTTCCTCTACTGTCTGTGAAGATGACGCTTCCAAATTCTGTTGTTTTTCTACCACCTATGTATTTGAATTATCTGGATTTACCTCATTCAAATTCTCTATAATTGGCACATTTGTGATGATTGTAGCAGCATCTATATTTGGTACTGGGACATCTATGTCTTCTACCTCAATAGTCACTTTTCCTTTATCAACTGAGTCTATCTTAGGCTTTTTATTGTATCTTAATTTGAACCTAGTTTCAGTTATGGTTTCAGCAATGTATGTTCCTTCTTCTCTAACCCTTTTGGTAGCCTTTTCTCCTTGATTAGAAATTTGTAAGGTGTGACTAGTATCAACCTTCTTAACTGCATCTACCAAAGTGTTTTCTACCCATTTAGTCTAATTGGCATACTTCTCAATCTCTGGTTTTTTCTCATGAATGTAGGGTGTTAGTTTGCACTTAACCCTCATTTTACTCAGTATTTCTTGTGCATCATAGTTCCATGAGAAACTCTCTTCAAATATGTACTCAAGTAACTATTTTGCTACTTCTGTCTCTGAATCTATATGATTACAAATAAATGGCCCCACCTGATTCTTTAACTTGAATTGTGTTTTGTTTTTAGCTGCTAGGAAGTTAATAGAATTATAATTCAAGATTTTCCTGATATATTCCAAGGCAAATATTGTCATTGGTACATATTTAGGTATTTTGTAGGGTAGAATATTAGAGCCAAAAACTCGGATTTCTGTGTGTTTCTCATATAGGTACCAATCACCAATTCTAGTGTGCTCTGATAGCTGTAGGATTTTCTTCATTTCATCAGTTATCCTTGGTTGTTCTGTGTTGGTCAATATATTGATCAATGGATGGAAAAAATTAACTATAAAATCTGCAAAAGTAAATTCCGAGGACTCTTTCTGATCAATGAAGTCCAGAAGATGACTGAAAGTGGTTTTTCTTTGATATCAAGCTTTTGGAGGGTTATTGGAAACTTTTCTTCTTGAAAATACAAAATCATATGGAAGCGAAAAGATGTGTATCTAAACACTCCTTCAGTTGGAAAATTGATCAGTTGATCATGGATATTGTCAGCAATGCACTCAACATAATTGAAAATTATAGAGGGAGGTTTTCCTGGTGCAAAAGTAGATAGAAACCCTAGGATGGACTCATCAGTATGCTCATCTGTAAAGTATTCTAGGATAAATGACAACATGTAAATGACATGCCTATACCCTTCTGGAAATTTTGATGTAGAATATGGAGGATTTAGTTGAGGAATTTCAACATGTAAGGTCATGAATACTTGGAAAATCTGAAATCTTTTGGGAAAATCAATGCCAATGTACAACTTTATACGTGCTTCTACTGACAAAGGAACTACTTTAGGATCTGCTTTGAGTTGTAACATCTGGTTTATGGATGCTGCAGTAATTGTAAATAGTACCTCTTTTTTTTCATTCATCATTGTCCTATTTTCAGGTGAATAATAACTCTAACACAACCTAATAACCTCTGGGCATTGATAAGTGATTGGAACAACATATTTGGGAAGGTTTGATTCCCAAATTTGGACTTCTTCAACCTGATCTAAGGACTTTTCATAGCTCCAACAGTGGAGGTCTAACAAATTAAATTCAACAACAAGATCTGCTATTTTATAGTATACATCTGCTAAAGGGATGTACTCAATGTCTACAATAGGAGGTTGTAGAGGATTCACAACAATTGCAGTCTTAGATGACAGTTGGATTGGATTTTGACATTTTTTAGGCTTGGATAACTGAAACCCTGTTTTTTAGGCTTTCTGGTTTCTTCTGTAAGATTAAATGGTTTACAGAAGTATTCTTGAATTTTGACAGAGGTTCTTGGATAAAAATGGGTAGAATCTGGGTCTTCCCTTGGGTTTTAACCTTTAATTTTTGGCTTTCAAAATGTATTTCAGACTCTTACTGGTTATGAAATAAGAAACAGGGGTTTCTTAGGCATTTTTTCAATGGATATTGGACTAAAAATTGCTTCAAATTGGGCACTGAGGGTTGGGTTACCTGCAGAGGGTTTTTGGGAAATTTTTAGGATTCTTTTAAGTCTACAAAAGCTAAATAAACTTAATGTTCTTCTTTTAAAACTGAACGTAATATAAAACGGGGTTTTATCAAAATTTTGACAGGGTTTTGACTCTTTTTGGGCCTTTTTGGGTAACTAGAAGCTTTCTTGGAGAAATTGGGCTTTTAGTGGTTTCAATTTCTTTAGTAATTTCTTTTCAGAATGAAAAAAGCTTGATTTTCTCGAAAAATACCTGTTTACGTAGGTATTTGGTTTTTAAACAGGTTTTGAATTGTTTGACGTGTCCTTGGTATATTTTCTAGTCTCTGGAAACTTTATGAAGTCTTTCAGCAATCTTCAATAGCAAATGCATGTTTTTCACTGGTTCTGGGCTTGAAAATAAATCACAGGCTTAGTTCTTTGAGTCGGGAGGACGAATAAAATCGGAAAATGCAGAAAAAGGGATCAATGATGCTTTTTAGAGTTTATTTAGCATTTTAGGTTTAAACTGGACTACAATTAATATCGGTCACATTGGGCGATGGGTGACTTTCGGGCTTCAAAGGTGAAAAACATTAAGTGGTTATCACGTTGGTGTAAAGTGGTAAGCGGTTTTAGTTGTATCGAATACGATCCAATAGAACTGGGCCATGTGGAGGAGAGAGGAAAGGCTAAAACAACCTATTTCGCATGGAAAGGAAAGAGTTTTCAGCACACGACTTTATTTGCGATATGGCCTTTGGATTGTTAGATTTAGGAGCATGAGTGCGAACAACTACGATTTGATGTGGAGTTGCTTGGATTTTGGAGTGGGGTCCAAGGTTTAGTAATGCGGCGGGATAATTTTTGAACCTTATAAATAAACATTTATAACGTTAAAATGTTGTATTTAATTGGCGGAGGGGGTAAAGGTATATGGTTTAAATTAAAACATTAACCGGATGTTTCAACCAATATTGGCGCAGATATGTTATTATATGGTAAATAAACCTTTTAACAGGTGTTTAAAGACCATAGGGGGTGGGATATCATTATATTGATATGTTTAAACCTTATGGGAAAAAGGGCGGGTTTATTTTCGTCACATGGAATAATTTAACATAGGTTTAAACTTTAAGTAAATGGGTTTTGGGGGTTATTTATATATAATGGATTTAATAATATATACGAGAGGGATATAATATAGGGATTTAATACTTTAGGTTAGTAGTTAATATGAAATGAAGATGTAATGTATGAAATGATTTTAAAATACATGATTTAAAACTAAGTTTAAAAATAGGCAATAAAGCATAGTTTTGTCCCATTTTTTATTCTTTACACATAAGCTTAGGATAAATGTATTTTATAGGTTTTTTGAGTTTTTTTGAAGGAAAATGAAATAATTTAAGTAGGGTTTTTACTTTTACTAAGAAAAAATGTGTTTTACTTATGAAAAGGGATCATAGTTTTGGAAAAGGGTGAATATGCTGATGAAATGGGTTTTATGTAGGGAATCCAATATGTTTAACCAATCGGTTATTGAGCCTTGGGTCTAGTCCAAACAAAAGTCAGAGAAATGCTCTGAGCCTCTTTAACTGAAGGTTTATAATACTGGATGATTGTGGGGAAGTGAAATTAGTAATTTATCCCTAATGATGCTTTATTACATGTCTTGTACAACTGCTTTCTACCTAACCATCATTATTTCTAACATTTTTTACTTCATTTTCATGGGTGCATTTAAGCTTTCAAACCTAAATCCATTTTTCTTTCAAAGCAAAAAAACTATCCAATTATAACTTTATTTCATCTGAGGGCTTAGATTAAACTGTTGAGCTCCTCATTTATTCTCTAACTATCTACTGATATGTCAATTTTAAACTGTTTGACATATCTTTATTCTCTATCTAAAACATGAAATTCAAAGCATGAAAAGTTAAGATTAAACTATTTAACTGATAATGGATTATGGCATTTATTGCCAATCTGCACATAATCATTAATATTGCAGTAAAAGTAAATAGTAGTGGCATTTTGACTTTCTCACTTTCAGGTCTTATTTTTATCTCTTTTTCTTTTGGGGTCCATTCTTTTTCTAAGTCCTTTGATTTTTCTTTTAGGACTTTTACCCTCTTTCCAAAGGTATGTACATATTTACAAGACTATCAAAGTCAATTCAAAAATTATGAACCCTATTATTATAGGACCCTAACATAACCTATCAACAATAAAATGAAAACATGTTCAACCATGATTAGGCTAGATGAATGAACAAGACTCCTTTTTGAACAAGTAGTTTTATTTAGGCTTGCACACTTTCAGCATCACTATTTTTTTGGATATGTGGCTGTACCTCTTTTTCAAATCTTCCCTCTTTTTCCTTTTTTCTATGTTTTTGTGTTTTCTTTTTATTTATTTTTCTGTTTTCTTTTTATTTATTTTTCATCATGCAATGTTATGTACAATGAATGAAAATGTCAAACTAGAGATTTTGACAGAAATGATACTTGAGCATCCCGTCATCAACATCATTTCCAATCAACCCTTTTCCACTGAGCTCTTGTAAACATAAAACATTTTTAACTCCATTTGAGTGCATGGCGTAAGGATAGTTTCAAAAAATTTCAAATAGACCATGCTCTCCTTTGTACTTTCTCTTTAAGTCTTGCTTCCAAACCTTGTTTCCGTCAAAGATCCTTCTTAGGTGGAAAAGGTATTCTTTATTAGTTTTAAAATAGACAATGATGTCATCAATGTATATCATAGTGAAGTAGTTGAAAACAGGATTCATGACTCCTTGGAAAGTAGCTTCCACACTCCTTAACCCAGGAGGCATTTGATCAAATGTTTAGGTGCACCAAGGTGCTTTCAAAGTGGCCTTATGTTGATAATTTGGAGGTATTCTCACCTTATTGTAATCTGAAACACTATAAAGCCATGACATCTTGTTAGAACTTGCTACCCCTTGTAGTATATGATTTGTCTTGGGTAAAGGGTATTTGTTCCTTAGGGAGGGTTTGTCTATGAACCTAAAATCTACACATAGCATATACCCCTTTGTTTTATTTGTTAGTGACACAATTTTCTCAAAAGGCTCATGATATTTCTTGAAAGGAAACCTTCTTTGAATAATGTTTGTGTCACAAGGCTTTAAGTTTTCATCACCATATACATAAGAATCCTGAAACTCTTTGCACAGTCTTATGTATTTCTTTTTTATGTAAGGTGACAGAGTTTGGGATAACTTAATCATTTTGGGTTTTTATAGGCTACCTACGTTGTGCTCCTCTATGTCAGTCTCCATATGTTTTAATTTAGGCTCCTTAACACCATTCTTGGGATCCAAAAACTCTTCCAAAGTGGCAGAAATTTTTAGTAATGAATTATCTTTGTATGGGAATACTTTAAGTTTCTTTTAATCGAGTTTCTTAGAAGGTCTTTCTATATGAAAGTTTCCCAGCATTTTAATGTTGACAGAAAGGAATGGTTTATTTTTCGATGTTTGTCCTTGATTTGAGCAACCTTGTTCAGATTCTAAAATTAGTTTTAGTTCTACAATTTTATCTTCAGTTTGCAGAAAATCAAGTTTGGCTTTGCCATCATATTTTTGTTTTGGGATACTAGAGCTTTGGCTGTTGAGTTATTCATGCATTTCTTGGTTTTAATGTTGTGGTATGTCTAGATTTGTCTTATTTTCACTTACCTGCTCATTAATTTCCTCTTCATTACATAAAATGAATGAATCTAGGTCTGAATGGATGGAATAAAGAGGTGTGTTATTTGGCCTTTCTTGGCTGCTAACCATAAAATTCATGTGTGATTTCAATATAATCTCCTTGTTTGGTTAAAAACAGGGAAGGTAGAATATGAAATGTCTATTTGAAGGTTCCCCTAAAGTTTGGCTCCCCAGGATCTAGATAAAAGCATGCCATACTTGGGAGGAATGTGAACTTGTAATATTCCAAATCTGGAACAGCTAGCAAGGCATGACTGGAAAACGCATTTTCCAGTAATGGTTGCTACAGGAATTGAAACCAAGACCTGGATCCATTAGAACAATGTTTCTAAGTGCAAGCTCCAAATAAATACTTCTAAGTGGGTTAAATAGATCTCCCACACTTAGATGTCCTCAAAAAGTGCCCAATGAAGGGACTGCAACAATACTTGAACAAGGATTGAATACACGACGTTATTTTAATGAGACATGACACATGAAGATGTAAATAGATGATCAATGTATAATATAGCAGCAAGAGAGTACAATTATTTGAGGAATAAATCACTCAAGCTTGGTAATGAAAGCCTCAATAAGACATGTACTCCAAATGTGACAAAACACTGCTACACAATTGTGCCCCAGCTATACTGTGAAATTTATATGAGACACTGCAACATAATAAGTGGAAATACAATGATATGACAATATGATCTCAAGAAATGTAGGGGAGCAAGCTTTCAAACCCTAAAAATAACAATACAACAAGCCTCAAGAGGATTGGCTACAATATAGATACAAATGGAAAATCTGCAGAAATACTGGAGTTGATGGGTAGCAGCTGCAACTTAGAAATAACTGGAGATGGTTGAAGATGATGTGAAATCTGAAATAAACCTCCTCCAATAGATCTCTCAAGTGATAGGCTGATCCTATCCCCGAATATCTCTTCCTCCAAGATGAGGGTGCAAGCCCCCACTGCAGGTACTCACTGAAATAATGCAGTATGGAGAATGGACTACATTGTATATGATGGGAGATGCTTGGCATGATGCCAAGATATGAAAATCAGCTCTGAAACCTTCCTTACTAACCTTCCTGAGGAACATATACTCTCTCCTCTGAAGTATGAGACAATGAATGGTGTTGTGGAACCCCTCCACTGCAACACCTACAACACAACATTACACTTGAGCAGAGATAACGCTGTAGGTGAAGGAATGGCTTTGGCCTTGAACTAAGATGTGGAGAAAATTAAGTGCAATCCTTCAAGAGGCCTCTCAATAAGGAGAGGAAATCCTAAGCAAGAATCCCTTGTGCTAAGTAGCACTGCAACTCAGCTGAACAACCGGAGACTGCAAATAGTCTAAACAGACAAATATCAATATACTCAAAGATGTCCCACTATGGCTGCCTCTTCCTCCTTTTATGCAAGTGAATGCCTCTTCGCCCTGGACCCCACACATTAGGGTTTCCTCCACAAAGAATATTCCTCCCTCTCAAACTGCGTTATCTTCTCATGCAAGCTACACCTCTTAGGCATCGTTGTTGACTTGGTCAAACTTGACCTTGTCCTCATGCAATTACCTCTTTTCACACTGAGAGGTGCAAAATAAATCTACTCCATAGATCCCTTTCACACTATGAGGGGTTGTATTCCTAATAATGGGCCTTTTACCCATTTTATTCATCTCCTAGATGACATAAGAAAAAATTAATATTCCAATTTTTTGCTTGCAAATTTTGGAATATTACAGTCCTCCCCTCTCAAAGATTGCTTGTCCTCAAGAAAGTGCAAGGATAGACTGGGTTCTCTTCTCCTCTCCCTGTAAAATCCCTATATGATGATCTCCTCCAAGGAAAGTGATATTATCTCATCAATTAAGCCCCCACATTGCCCCTCCTCAGCATGCAAGTTAGCTATCAAGCATCATCATGTAAAGGTGAAATACTCAAGAGGATAGCAAAGTGATGTCTAGAGGTCCCTTTGAAGAATGGGATATGAAATATAATGGGAACTATATTTCCCATATGGATCTTCCTTCTCCAAGCTATGAACCATGCAAAATGAGTCACCTCCCAACTAGGCAACTCCTGAAAACTATCCTCCACCTTGGCTCCGGCAAAGTAGGTGGGATGAAAATCTGCACATGGTAGACAATGTAGCCTACCCCACACTGTCCATCTCTCCACTTAAGGTAAGTGTAGAGTGTCTGTTGATCCTGGGCTACAATAATATTTCCCTCAAGTGGCAAGTTGAGGACTAGACCTCCAAAGACCTCTCCCCCAACGCTGAAAATCAAGCTGGCCCAAATCATTCCATATATGATGAGTTAGAAGTCATCATCATATGGCATCACATCCATCATATGGCTCACCTCATAAGGAAAAAAGTGTGTTGTCAAGGTGAACATACCATATCCCATGCTCCCCTTAGAACACGTAGTGCAAAAAGTGTGAGGAATTTCTTCCTCAAGGGACACATTCACCCAATGTGTCTCTCTTCCAAGTATGATCCTCATAAAGACAGTAAAAATAGAACCATAGGGAGAAAAGATGAGAACCATGCTTGCTGCCATATGCAACAAATATGAAGGAAAATGGTCCCTCAAGTGCAACCAACGCGGCTTGAACCTCAACTGTAAAAGAGACTGATAAAATGAGTGGCTTCTCAACCACTTGCCTACTGCTCCAATCTCCTCATAAGTTTGGAGGAAGTGAATGATGTAAGGTGTACATTGAGCATGTCCTCCATAATATATCTCTTCCCCAAATCCTCCTAGGGGATGGTCATCAATCATGCTTATGGCCTCAACTAGACCATGAAGCTCAAAAGAAAGAATGCTCCTCTTTGGAGCAACATCCTGCACATATATGGTTAAGGCACATACAATATATAAATAGTCATGAAAATAATCAACACCCTTACCATATGTCCTTCTCATACAAGTGGAGTGGCTCATAAGTGAGTCTCCTCTCATCTCCAAAGGGAAAAGAGATGGCTGTGCTAACTCTCTCAAAGAGTCATATCTCTCCTCCATCTCCATCTATTCCATGCATCTCCTCATATGCTGATATATCTCCTCCTCAAAACCCTCCCAAAAATACCCCTCCATGATGGTGTGTTATGCTCTCATAGAATAAGTGGGGCTGAAAATGAAATCCTTTCGAGCTACTTGTAGCAACTTCTCCTTGAGCTTGGAAGCTCTAGGAAAGAAGATCCTACCATGATAGGAGATGACCCCATCTCTGACTGAAGGTCTCTCCTCATGTAACTGGTCATCCAATATCATGCAAGTGAAAAGATACTTGGAATACTCCACCAATAGTTGGGAGTTCCAATATGGATCTATCCTCCATGGTGACAGCATTGATGATCTCTAACGAAGAGCACCTACCATATGGTCACCATCTTCTTTGACATCTCCCATGCCAAAGATGCAAGTTGGAAGGATGCTATCCTTCTTCTGCTGCTTCTACCACAACGCAAAATCTGAAATGGAAGTGGATACTGATGATGTTGAGGGAATGATCCCTCTCTCCTTGAGTAAACCCAATACTTCCAGCACTCTATCAAGCTCTCCCAAGGTTCCCACTCCTCTGAAATCATTGAGTGGTTCCTCAAATGATGAAGCATCCATCCTCCTCTGTTGATCCAGTGGTCTCCCCGACAAAATGTCTACATGCAATGAGACATCATCATCAAGAGATGACTAAATAAATGAATGGAGATAACTCTCCATGCTTCCACTACGCAATCTAATCACCTTCTTAGGTGCATCAACCTCCATAAATGAATAGGGATGTGTATTCCTCATCTGATGATGCTAGGTCTTAACCCTATCTCCTCATTGTGTCTCCACGATTCCACACCTCCTCAACAATGGCACATGAGTTGTGCCTTGATCTCCACACATGAGATCCTGGGGACTTCCTTGCAAAGATGCAAGCATCCCTCTATTTGGAGCAAGAGATCCTCCTTCCTCTGCATGAGGCACTAGATAATCTCTAGACATGACAGCGTTGTTTCCCTCAATCTCTGTAACATGAGTGGGAAACCCTCCAATGATTGGATCCCTTTTTGCAAAAGAGATCTCCATGCTCCCTTGCTCAATGGTGTGAGAATAAATTCTATCTTCCGGAAAGGTATGGTGCAAGTTTTCAGCCTCCTATGTGGTTTTCTGCAATGGTATTGCGTTCTCATGCAAGGGTTTTGTTTGATTTTTCTTGTTTATCTCCACCATGGGTGTCTCATGAATCCCTCCATCAAATATTTTCACTAATTCCTTGGTGAAACTTGAATAATATTCAATGTTTACATTTCTTGAAGAAAAGAATTCAAAGATCCACTAGGCATAGGCCTTACCTCTCAAATGCAACGCTGCAAATTTGATGGCTTCATCTTCAAGAATGTGGTGCTGCTGCAAAAAGGTCTCTAACTCCTCTACCCAAGCTTTGGCTGAACATGTAGGTGAACCCTCAAAGGTAGATAGATGAAATCTATCCTGCTGCTTTCTTTCCTTCACCTTCATCTTGGAAAAATCTGAAAAACTGAGATGATCTCAAAATTTCTGAGTTTGAGACTCATACTCCTTTAGGAAATCACTAAGAGTTTCCCTCCTAGCAACCTCTTCTTCTCTTTCCATCTCTCTTCCGGAAATTCTGGACATGTGACTGCGCTGTGAGTTAGGGTGTGTAGCTACTTTCTCACACTCCTCATGTGCCAATCTAGAGTTTTCTTTTGATTCAAACCCTCTTGGAGATTCTTCATACATCTCCCTCCGGATCTTCTTGAAATCCTCATTAATGTTATGTATATATTTAGGAAGAATCTTTGTAAGCTTATCCCCCTTTTCTTTTTCTCCTCCAAAAGATGGAGTCTTTTTCCTGCTTATTTCTTTGTCTCCTTCTCGATGAGAATAGGAAGTGCAGGGTTCTTCCTCTTCTTTCTGATTATCCTCCTTGGGGAGGTTCTTCATGGATCTGAAATATGATGAGATGAAACTCATCCTCTTCAATCTTCTGATCTCTTGGGCTTAAACTCACAGGCTGAGCCAAGACTATGTTCTTATACCACTGTAATATCCCAAAAGGGACTGCTCAGCAAAACAATCCTGAAAAACACATTTTTCAGGGATGTGTACTTCAAAAAAAAATATCAGCCCTTGGATTCCTTATATCTGATAATCTAAGACCAAATTCCAAGAGGAGATCAGAAACCAAACAAACTAGGTGAGGCAAACAGGCCTCCCACACCTAGTATGACTTGTTAAATGTTCAATGAGGGACTACAACAATATATAAACACTGTATTGTAGTAGCATCAGGATAATAATGCATGGGAGGTGATAATAAACACTTTAATATTAGTAATATATGCAGCAACAAGAAAATGGATCTATTCCTTTAACCAAAAGTGGGGAGAGAGAGTGATTTAAGCCCTAAAAAGGTCATTTTCAGAAATCTGCGTAAAAATAGAGGAAAGTGACGGTTGGATCTGTTAGCTTAGGTTATGTGGGACTCCCATACCAAATTTTGGCTAAAAAAATCATTCTGCATTAGCTAAGTCATGGGGATTGAGCCTTTTTTAGCCCTGCCGGGAGTGGGAGACCTGTTTAACTTAGCTAGAATGATTTTTTTTAGCTAAAATTTGGTATGGGAGTCCCACATAACCTAAGATAACAGATCCAATCATAAATTTCCTCTTTTTTTACGCAGGTTTCTTAAAATGACCTTTTCAGGTCTTAAATCACTGTCTTTCCCCACTTTTGGTTAAAGGAATAGATCCATTTTCTTGCTGCTGCATATATTACTGATATTAAAGTGTTTATTAATACCTCCCATGTGTTATTAGCCTCCTGATACTCCAATATAGTGTTCATATATTGTTGCAGTCCCTCATTGGATATTTATTAAGTCATACTAGGTGTGGGAGGCCTGTTTGCCTCACCTAGTTTGTTTGGTTTCTGATATACTCTTGGAATTGGATCTTAGATTATAATATATAAGGAATCCAAGGGCTGATCTTGGTTGCTGAAGCACACATCCCTGAAAAATGCATTTTTCAGGCTTGTTTTGCTGAGTAGTCCCTTTTGGGATATTACACAGCTACTACTATGTCCATGACCATACCCTTAGTAGGGATTTGTGCTAGATTGATACATAAATCCTTGATTAGACCCAAACACTTGACTCTGGT
Source organism: Pinus albicaulis (assembly GCA_034641835.2). Taxonomy (NCBI): domain Eukaryota; kingdom Viridiplantae; phylum Streptophyta; class Pinopsida; order Pinales; family Pinaceae; genus Pinus; species Pinus albicaulis. Next base: position 1,623,685,468 of record CM076582.1, on the reverse strand, counting down.
TGAATCAAAGGAATACGGGTCATTGTAAGGTTTGGTTATTTCTAGGCCTAATCTCTCCATCGCCACCTTTGGCATGAGGTTATGAGAGGCACCAGAGTCAAGCATGGCATTATGTAAGATTTTGTCATGTATGTTTAAGCTGACATAGAAAGGAGGGATGGCCCCTTCTTGGTACTTTCCTTCTACTTCAGATCCAAATAACAGCTCTGGTTTGTCATCGGTCAAGTGCAGAGTGTCAATATCATTTCCTATGTTCAAAACTTTCAAAACTTGGGACCTATACATGTCTTGGGTAATCAGTTCAGTGAGAGGTATGGTTATCTTGATTTTAGCAATCTCTCCTTCAAAACTAAAAGGCACTTTTTTTTAGGAATATTTACATCAGTTTTATCAGCCACAATATTTTCTACAAGTTCAGTTTGTTGAATCTGATTTGGGACTTTGGACAACAAGGTTTTCTCAGGGCCACTAGTAGATGCACTAGGGTAGCTTGTGTCACCACTTGGCTGGCTAGTTTTATCTTTGTTTGGATGGTGTTGGTATTGTTTGTTGTCCTCTTAGGAATATTTTTAGGTGTCTTCCTAACAGGAGTGTCTGTTTGGTTTTTCTTGGAGGTTTCTTGGTTCTTTTTTCTCCTAAGGTCATAATGCATATGGACTTCCATTATGGCATTTTCAAATCCCAATTGGTAATCTTCAGATTCTTCATAGTTTTTTTCAGTTTGATCTGAGGAAAAGAAACCTTGTTCTTATTCAGTGAGAAAAACATCACCCTCATTGTCAGAAGCTATTAGGTTTACATGGTTTTCTTCAAGTTCTTCAGACTCTCTTCCCTCTTCATCTACGTAATTGTATTGGAAAGGGGGCCTGATTTGTTGGTCATTGTCTCTTGGTCTGTTTTGGGGAGGGTCTCTTCTGAAGTTCAGATTCTTATTTCTGTTTTTGGGATTCTCTTGATTTTCCTAGGAGGTGTTCTTTCACTCAAGTTTATTCTTTCCATTACTCTCACTGGATTGTCAATCTTGGAATCATATGAGGAGGTTGATGCCATATTTTCATCTTTGTAGGTGACTCTCTTTTTTGATCTCATCATAGCCCTATTTTCAGTCTGGTTGGCCTCTACACGTATAGCTCCCTCTCGCATGTCTTCTAAAGTTAGGAGCTCTCTCTCTCTTAGTTGATAGGCCATGTCCGGATCTAAACCTTCTGGAAATTTTGCTAAAGCTAAGCCTTGTGGGGGTTTCATGTCTGGTGGGAGGGCATTGTAAACACTATTGAACCTGGTACAATAGTCTTGGACACTTTCCTCGGTATTTCTCTTAAGGTTGTTATATTTTGAGAGGATTTAGAGAGGGTTTTTCTTGATTTCCCACTTGTTTATAAAGTTTTGGTAAGGGGAAGGGAGATCATCTATGGTGTTAGGATTTAAGCTTTTGAACTATTTTTTGGCTTCTCCTCCTAAGCTTTGTGCAAATATCCTCATTTTAATGGTTTCCTCTTATATTTCCATGTAATCAAAGGCATAATTTATCCTATCTACATGTTGTTGGGAAGCGATGGATTTAGCTCTGGTAAAGTGAGGGATTTTGGATTGGTAATCATGTGGCAAAGGTAACAAAGGTTGTGGTAGTCCCAGGGGGGCATACCATGCTGCCATGATGGGAGTGAATGGGATCCAAGGATGATTTACAAGGGGAGGGTTTGTGAGAGGGGGTGGGGGATGAAGTGGAGTGGTTTGAACAGTGGATGTGTGGATAAGGATGGTAGAGGTACTTAGACCAACAAACTGGTTTTGAGTAGACTTGGTATGAAAAGAGTGAAAGTGATGGAGAATATGAAAGTCAGGAGGAGTGGAAGGAGAGGCTTCTCTGCTTGAACTATGTTGCAAATCTAAGGGCTCAAGGTCAGTCTGGTAAATCTCACTTTGTGACTTGGTTCTGAAAAGGTTTCTTGTATGGTGCAAGTCAAACTGGGAGTCTTGCAAGGTTGTAAGATGTTCAGGGGTAGAGCTTGCTCTATGAATGGTCCTAACAATAGTTAAGTTTCCAGTTTTAGAAGTTTTCCAAAAAATATTTTCTGGGTCATCAACTATGGTGGGAGGGTTTGGGTCCAGATGAGATATGGTACTGATCCTTTGTGAAGCCAAATTTCAAACTCAAAATGCAGAGAGGCTGGAAATTTTAGGAATGTTTTCGGAAGGCTAACCTCTCTTAGTGTTTGCTAAACTCACACAGTGTGTGACTAGGACTAAAAACTTCTTAGGGCTGTTTTGACACAATCTTAGGGAATTCTAATGAGAACTAGTAAAGTAATAGGCCTACTGGAGGCTAGTGGAGTCACTAGGTGGATGTTTTTAGTTGTTTTGAGGATATGTATGTTATGTTCCACCACCAATAACTGAAAAAAACCAATCTATGGATGTTTTGGGGGTTTTCTGAGTTACTTTATGTAGCCCTAAGGTTTCTATGAGTGTCCTACAGCTAAGTCATCATTTTGCTAGGATGGTGAAACAACTAGATTCTACTATTTGGCTAACAGTTTTAGTTCTCTATGATTTGATAAGGGTTTCTGAAGTTCTAAGGAGTAATTAGATAGTCACTAATTTCAGAAAGCCTCTCACCTTGATTTTCCAATTATGTTAGGCTATGGGTTTGTGATAAATCAATAGATGTTGTGTACAAGGGTTTATGAAGTCCTAAGGAATAATTATATGGTTATTGACTTAGAAGGTCCCACCGTGATCGCCATTATGTTAGGTTCCCGTGATTTAGCAGATTGGTAGACAAAATGCATAAGATAACATCAGACTAGTCTTTGGAGTCCTAGGACCTAACCTTCCTGGACTCAGAGAGGGCTCTCTCTATCGTATACAAAGGATGTGAAATTTTTTATTGTAGGTTTTGGTTTTAGGTTAGTTGTTTTATTGCCTAAATCTACCTCAGGTTGAAGGAAGGAAGAGTTCAGGGTAACATCAAACCACTCTCAGTCTGGTAGCTAGCCCTACCAGATCAAGAGAGGGCTCTCTTCGGGTAAATCTCAGCAAAAATAATCGATGGGGCTTGAGATGACTTGAAATAAAAGCTAATTTTAGGCTATTTATATAATTAAAGGAGTTTGATTTGATTTTGGGGGTTTTTTTGGAAACAAAGGGAAAGGCAGTTTTGGGTTCGGGGATGAGGCCTAGTTTTTGCAAAGTTTTGAATGGGGCAAGGAAGGCAATTGTTTTGATGCTTTAGATTGAATGAATGGGTAGTTTAGACTGGTGAGGAGCTGAAGAGGGAAAGAGGATTTCAATAATCCTCTTCAAACAGATGAAAACATGGAAAATTAAACAAAACTCAAGGCAGAGCAAAGCAATCTAATGAATTCCACCTTTATAACTCATTTGTTTAATTTGAGAAGAAAGGCGAAGGGAAATGATACAAGTAAACATAAATGAACTTAAAATAACATAGAGAAACACACCATCAAAACACAAAGCCACATGGATCCCAAAGAGTGCTGCAAACCCTGGTCTATTCCTTTGCCAAAATTGCAGAGATGAAATGTACAATGAAGTGCCAAGCAATCCCAAGTGTCCAACCTTGAAAATGTCTGAAGAACTACATGATATAGACAAGCCTAACTCATCCCCATGCCTCTAGGGGTCGAGCTCATTATTCTAGGAGATGTTTCAACCATATCTAAACTAAGAACTGAAAAATAGGCAATGAAACAACTTGCCTCTATATGATAGGAAACAGATTCATTCACTTACATTTCACTTTTTGGTGAATGGATCTACTAAGATGAGTAAAAATGTGCAAAAATTACATAATAGTCATGAAATTACATCAAGTTACATCAAGATTTACATGAAAAATTCAAACTAGCCAAAACTAGGCGAAAATCTGAGCTGTTGAGTGAAAAATAGGCCAAATTTCCCAATGCGTCGGGCGTGAAATCTCTATGCGTAGCACAACTTTGAGGCTGATTTTGAGGGCCTTCCCGAAGTCCAAATTGAGTGCAGGATAGCTCATTGGAAATCCCTGCCTGTCTACTTTCCAACCCAATTATAATGTTTGAATTTGGTTTCCATTTTCCCCTCCAAAAAGCAAATCTCCCAACACTGCTTCCTATGTGTACAAAAAGTGGCAGAAAGGTCATTTTTGAGGTGTTTTTGACCCTTTAGGCAACCCATAACTTGTCAAAATTCTTAGGTAATGGGTAGGCATGCATAAATTTTGATGAAAAATCTAGAAATGCAAATTTTTCCTCCAAAAGAGCTACCAATTATAAGCGCGCGCCAAGTGGTGCTACGCGTCGGGCGGAAAAATCTGTGTTTAGGCCAAAAAATTCAAAATTGACAAAAATTTTCCCAAATTTCTTGAAATTTGGGCTTAATGTCCACCATCAAGCACTATTCTAGGCCAAAGAATCTTGGGCCAAAATTTGGAGTCTATCATGCCTTTTGCGACGCTTTAGTGCCCTCTTTAGCCTTGCCTTCAAGATTTTGATCCTCGCTTTCCAAACATGATTTCGTGCCCAATAGTGGTTCTTCATGTGCCTGAGCATGTTATTTTCCTTTTTTTCCTTCTCCAATAGCTTCTCAAGATGAATATTGACCCTCTCAAGCCAAGTCTCTCTATCAGCTTCAATCTCCCGCTCAATGGGTGTCATCTCGGTTTGGCTTCTTTGGGCAGCTTGCCAGTTCTCACGGATGTTTTGCAACTCCATGATTGTTTGTTGATATTATAACTATTTTTTTCACTGCTCCAGGTAGTTTATGATCCATTGGGATCTCTACAACTTGATGGTCAATGTGTCGATCTCAGCTTTCTGCTCCTGAATGGTCTCCCTCAACTTTGAGCTTGGAGAGCTCAAATCCTCATCAATAAGTTTGAACTCAGTATCCTGGCCTCCTGAAGGGCCCTCATCCTGCATAGGCCTCTTACCTCTGTCTTGTACCTATACCTGTGCTACTGATGATGGCAACGAGACCCCTTCCACCCCAGGTGGAGATAATACTCGCCGAGTTGCTGCAAATAATACTTTGGTGCCTCTCTGATAAGTAACAAACACTGGCACACTGATAGGCTCTGTCTCGTGACCTTTAGGCTGATGTGAAGGTTCACCCGGCTCATGAACAACCTCTGGAGGAACCTGAGGTGCTGTGAAGAAATCACGGGAAATGAGATCCTCCCAGGAAATGCCCTGTAATCCAAGCTGATGTACAACCACAATCTTGATGAGTGCATAGTGATAAATATTGTTGTACTAGTACTCAGGAGTTTTCTTTTGCAAAAACATAGTCATCCTCTCGATATTTCGGCACATGAAATCAGGTATGTTCATCATCCTCACTCTGGTGAAATGCATCAATAACTTGATGTGGTAGGCATAGAGGCGTGAAAACCGGCCTTCACAACTGAAATATCTGATAATGAGTTTCATCAGAGGCGCATAGGATTCCTTCAGGAACCAGAATGGGAACACCCTGTTGAGTTGCATCACAAAGCTAGGCCTGCTGTATGGTTCATAATGCACTTTGTCCACCTGTTGTCTTTTGTTCAACTGTTCACCCACATTCGGTATTTTGGTTGCTTGAGAGATGGTTTCCGGTGTCAAAGTGAAATTTACACCAGCAAGAGTTACCTGACCATCATGTAAATGCAATACAAACAAATGAGCCAACTCCTGATGATGATGAATCCTAGCAATCATTTCACAATACTGATAGCATGACTACTCCTGAAAACATGCCATGGTAAGTGCGCAAGCCTGCAATTGAGTCAATGAGGTGGGCCCTTCTCTCACATGTTTGCCACCTTTACGAGGCCTTCTAGGTGCATGTAGCTCTGTGGTAGAATCACTATCTCTATCATAGGATGTATCAGTGTCTGTCTCCATGATGTTTCAAGGTCTATGTTTGGCTTGTATGAGATGAAAATGAGAATTTGGTGCTTTTTTTTAGTTACCAAATGTGTGTCAAAGGGGAGGGACTGTAGGAGATATAGGGCAGTGGGAACAATGAAGTCTTGTCAAGTGGAATTTTCCTTTTTGAAAGCTTTTAATTTGACAAACTTAGGGACAATGGACAGTCGCTTGACTATTTAGGAAACTTGGGGTTTGGGAATTTTTTACAAATGAAATAGGAAAGGGAAAATGATGGGAAATGAAATGATTTATGGATAGGGAAATGGGGCTTAGGAATGAGTGACTTTGAGGATGCAAGGGGATAGGGGATAAACAGTAATGATAGGATTACAATGAGGGAAGGAATAAACAAGCCGGGGAAATGGAGTATTTGGCACCAAAATTAATTTTAAAACTTCAAATTCAAAACCCTAAGGAGCAATTTTAAACAAGGTGATAGGGTTTATAGTTTTGGCATTTCAAATTCTCATAATCCATTTTCAAACTACACCAAACATTGGCTAATGGTAATTTAGAGAGTCACATGAACTTACTTGGACAAAAAGAGCCAAGTCGATTTGAGTTTTTGGAAGCCAATGATAAAATTTTTGGTTGTCAGCCCTGTGCGCCACGACCACTTCCCAGTGCGTCGCGCTCTCCTTATGGACTGCGATGGTTCAGAAATACATGGTGAAAAATGGCCCTATGCACTGCACTCTTTGTATGCGTCGCACAGGTTGCCCAGTGCATCGCGACGATTGCCTTCACCACAGTTCGGCCTTCCAAACACTGTTTCACTCTTCCACGATATTTATTGACTTCACTCTTGTCTTGGGCATGAAAATGGATTATTGAAACAAAAAAATATCTTTTATGCCATAGACTTTGATTTTTGATTTGAGAAAAACCCAATTTTGTAATGTTTGAACTTTGACACTTTTCACATAAACTTTGTTCTTGTTTCCTTTGTGATTTTTGAGCTGAATGACGAATCTCTTGTCTGTCTTTGCAAGGATAGCTGGCATAGGATTTTAGAAAAGGTGACCAGGGCTGTGCCTGAAGAACTTTACAGCTGAAAAAACTTTGAAAATTACATTGCATTTATTACAAACGGATAAAATAGACAATTTTTCTTCAAAACAGAGTTTTGAAGAAAAATCATTATCAAGCATTATGACGATGAAATTTTTGCGATGAAAACCTATTTCGAACCTCCCTCATGTGCTTACTGACATTATTAGCCATTTTGAAGACTAAATTAATGAAACCCTAGACCTAATGAGACTAAAAACCCTAAAATGACTCTTTGTTGACCAAGAGACCAAACATGACTGTAAATGACTGTGAATGATTTCGATGAACAAACACAGACTAGCAGGTACATGAAATGAGGGATATGAGTGACAAGACCCTTCCGTCAGATGATCCATGCTCCTAATGGAATGCAGCTGACTGAACTGAATGAGACACCTAAAATGAAATGCAACAAGAGAAATTTGATCTCTGACGGAGGGATGAAGATACCGAATCTAACAAGTTGTTAAGTGTAGGGTTTGTTTGATTGTTTTTGTTGGGTAGGATGGTCAAGTAGAATAGATGGAATGAGGAAATATTCAAGTCATTGGGATATGGAGTCTATAAAATTCATAGAAATTTTAACAATAGATCGGGGAGCATCACAGGGAAAATCTAGCATGGTCAATGGATTTTCAAGGTTTATGGGAAATGAGATGGACATCAAGTTTGTGAAAAAAAGTAGAGCAAAGGGAAATCAAGAATCCTTTGTCAAATACTTAGTACAAGAAGGGAATTCAACACTATTTAGCATAAAGAAGTAATCAATAGACAGGGCACACCAATAACTCTTTGATTCCACTTAAGAAAATAAGCATTTCAGAAAAACATTCCAATGAAATATAGAAGGCGAGAAACTCATTTAACTTCTAGTGATTTCACCTTCAAGGTTAAAAAAAATTCAATATACACATATAACTTTAATAAAAGAAGAGGGAACGCCTAAACATCATCGATCATGGCTATGAATATCTCCAAAACAATTATTCAAGCATGGACAAAGGGTATGATCGAAACATAGCCTCTTTGGCAGACCTAATTAATGGTACTTTGTAGAAAGACCTCAAGAACAATGTTTAGTGACATCAAAAAAGCAGGGCTAGCCATAAATCATCTTTGATAACTACTGTATTAAACCATTCATGAAATAAACAAGCTTAGGGGGTCTAGAGAGAAATTAAGAATTCTCTAAAATGTCCTAGAAGAGGAAAACATAGAGGCAATGAAGAACAAACAGAGCTAAGGTGCCTTTGAATAACATTTCTTAGTCTAAATATTTTTTTCTGTTGCAAAATAGAAATATGGAAACACAATGATACATGAGAAAAAAATAACTGAATAGAAGCACTTCACCATTAACCAAGCTCAGAGATCCTGCACGCAAGCCTCCTCCATCAACAAGCAAAACAAGCCATTCATAAGCTCCACAACACCAATTTCTCTTAAACCTCCAAAGACTATGTATTTCTCTAAAGCGCCATCAAATTCCAACCTTTACAATGAAGCCCTCATGCTTTATTTATTTAGCAAAGGATGGAAAAAACCCTATATAGGGTCAAAAAATGTCAAAGTCACTCATAAATGCCATAAATGCCCAAGAGACCATGCAAGGCCCAAGGCACAAAATATCCCATGAAATAAATGCAAAAATAACTCCTAGCATTTAATTTTAGAGTGATTTTCCTTAAAAAACATTAAAATATCATTTTGTAATTAATGAGTGTGTTTTGTTGACTTTTGGCCAAAAACACACAGTGAGGTTTATAAGTGCAGTGCCTTCACAGGAATAAAACAGGTCCACTTGAAGCCAAGTTTTGGTGACCTTTGCGATGTCGTATTTTGCTCCATGATGGCCTATTGGAAAGCCTGTTGAGTCTAATTTCCAAATATACCTTTAGCTTTCTGATTGAGCTCCCGTGACATGTCCAAAAATCCAAATTCCCCAAACTGCTCTGAGCGCAGCACCAAGCCAATTTAAACTTGCTTGCAGGTCTTGAAGGAAATGTGGAGGTGCTGTCCTTGAGCTTTTGGAATTTTTTTTGCAACTTGGAGTATTTTTTTCATAAGCGTTGTTGTGGAGGTAAATTCCCTCTGTGGACAGAGGTGATCCCTACTAGACCAAATCGAGTCTAGCAACAATCGTATCACGCTAAGTTGCAAGTTCCTAATTGCAATAAACCAACTTGCGATAAAGGCCTGCCTCAAGTCCAACGCTGTTGTTTGTAGGGAATATGGCGCTTCCATTTCCTTTCTCCAGTAGATCACAATCCTCTCGCTTGCCGCGATCGAACACCTGCACACACAAGAAACACGACAAACACAAGCGTAAAACCTGATATATGCAATTATGTATCAGTCAGAGAAGACACAACTCATGATCATAATGAAAAATACGAGTGGAACCATAACCAAAGTCATTTATCATTAATTCATACAAAGGAAAATACAACCAGGCTCTGACGCTGAACCTTCCTTCGGTGGGTCATCAACGGAATACGTCTCGGTAAAGCTTGTCAGGAATGGGGACAAGCCTCTCTCTTCGATCGTCAATCTCCTTGCTATGGATTTGGCACTATGAGGACTATCAAAGCTCTTGCAACATTATTTAGGCTATGAAGGCTCTTGGAGATTCAACCATTCAGCCTTTCAGCTATTCAGCCCCCTCATCAATGGATGAAGGCAATATTTATAGAGGAGAGGAGGAGGTTGGGATCCATACAATAGTGGAAAGGAGGCCTTATCCCTTGGGAGGTTCCCCATAAGGTGGAAACAAGAGGCCAAAGGAGGAAGGCTGTGGTTATTGAGTCGAAACCACTCCTGATGACTCATCCACGAAGTTGTTGTAATCGAAACTTCACCTCCTTTTTAAAAAAACTTTCCATAAGAAGATTGGCGCGGGTGCTTAACTGGGATAGAGTGCCAATTGGCACGGGCTCAGTGTTAATTTTCCTCATTGGCGCGAGGACATAATGGGCTACCAGTGCCAAGGCAAAAACAGGTGTTTTTATGGGTCTGCTCAGGAAATTATCAACAGAAGGAATGTTGTCCTCATGGCAAGGGATGCAATGATGGTATTTGCAAGGCATGACACTACTTATTGGTCACAGAAATGACCCTCCAATGGGGGAGATGGGGATTGCAGGGGCAGTGAAAAATTACTGTGTAACAAGCATAGTGCCTGGCAGAATCTGGGTGAGTCGGTCCTGTGTGCGTAACGCCAGGTAGAAAATGGGTTAGTTGGGTCCTGTGTGTGTAGCACCGGGCCTGTCGGGTCGGCCTTTGAGTGCAGTGCCGAGTGTCTGGGTGATATGGGTCTGCCTGGGCACAACACCCACCTGTACGCACAACGCGTTCAACTATACGTGCAACGCAGTGCAAAAAATGCATTGTGGGAACCTCTATTCGCGCAGCACTGGGTCCTGTGAGTGCAACACCAACTCCTAAGTGTAGCGCTAGTGACCTTTCCCAGAAAATGTCCAAAGCACATAAATTTTCTCCTTGAGTGTTTGTAGCTTTTTAAAAATTCACAACGAGTCAAGTGATAAGTGAATTGACCCTTTTATTGTCTTTATGAAAATAATTTATCTTTTACAAAACCCACTTTGTAATGTTTTTAATCTCTTTGTCATTTCACTGATATTCTTCTTACCTTTTGCAGGGGGTGGCTTAAAACACAAAATGGTCTCTTTTCCTCTCAACCATTTCTCTTTGCTACTCTTCAGGTAACTGATATGATGTATTTTGGCTCTCTTTCGACTATTTATGCCTTTAAAACTTGTTTTGTAGATGCCTATTGGAGCTATATGATTGACTGTGTTTGAGCCATGTCCATGTCTTCCAATCACTTTCATAACATTTTATTCACTTTGCATGATGGCAGCCTCTTTAGAACCTCTCTGTTCTTACCTAGGAGATTAAATTTCCTCCTGCTTGATGGGTAACTAAGGAACTTGTTTTCATTTCTCTCACTAATTTTCTAGGCATGATAAATCCATCTTGTACTGTCACCATAGTTTTTACAATCATGTTTGTCATTATCTCCTCTTGGCCACTTCTGATTTGTTGCAAGTGCTATGACACAATTTTTTTAGCTTTGTCTATGTTTTGGTGTTTGACACATTTAATCACATAACAATAAACTCATGCTCAACTTGGTCTTCCATTTGAAGCTTAACCTTATTCTTTGATTCCTCTGGTCATTTGAGGGCAAATGATTGAAAATGAAGGCTTTGAATTTCCTTACATTGACGCTCTTTGCATTCTTTCCCTTTGAGGGAGTGAAGCATTGTTACCTTTTCAAACCTTGGAAGTCACCTTCAACAGCCTTTAAAACCTTCTGCTGTCAATTTGGAGGCCTATTATCTTCATTTCATCTCCCTTGCCTATATTTCCAAAACCTTAGGTTTTTGGACTGCTTTGAGAAGAATCATTAGTGTTGTCTTCTAAGTTCTCTATAGCCCTTTCAAGTTCATTCATTTCTGCTCAGTTCACCTCACCCTTTTCCCTTATTCATTTATAACTTCTAAAAATATTCAATTCATGCTTGGTAGTGCTAGGGTGCCTCTGTTCTTGTGGTTTTGTGCATTAGCTCTTTGCTTGGCACACTGCTGGTCCAATAAGTCCTAGAAACCCTGATTTTCTTTGAACATAGGCTACCTCCTCCTTATTTGCTATGGATGTCCTTTAGGTAGGAGTTGGCCTCTTACCTTACGTAATTTTCTACTGATAGCCACCTTGACACTCCTGTAGAAATGTCAAAATGGACAGCTGTCCTTTGTAGAATTTTTACTTGATAAGGAGGTCTTCTTTGAAGGTTTTCCTGATCTATTTTTGAACAATAGATGTTGACCTTCTTTTCCATTCAATTCACCTTCTTGGCACATGAAACCATTGATTTAGAACATCAAAGACAATCCTACAACCTATGAAACCTAGTGACCTAGTGGGGGGCTCTTTAGACTTGTACTTTGACTAAAATCTTGACTTAGGGTCCTCAAGTATGAAAAATAGAGTTTTTGATAATTTTATGTATTGAAGATCCAAAATCCAATGTACTTAATTTATCTAAAGAGCCTACAGAGATCTTTTTGAGACCATCAATGCTTTGAGGCATTTGGTGAATATGGGAAAGAGTAGGCTAGCTGGTGATCTTAGGTGGCAAGTGGAGGGGTGAGGCAAAGGCAAAACAGAGTGATGAGGACATAGGTGGCAAAAAAGTGATGAATATGAGTGGCATTATCCCATGATGGGTCTTCTGTGAGCAGTAGGATAACTAGGGAATGAAAGAGAAGTGAGATAGTGAAACTTTTATCCTAAGGATAATGAACGTAATGAGATTTATAAAACTCACAATATTCATGAATTTTGTTTTTAGAAATCTAGGATAAGCATTTATCCATCTACAAAATAGAAAAAATTACTGATTACTAACACCATCCATGTGATAATACTATGCATTAATGAATTTTAATGTTAAATAAAAACCAATAAGAACACATGCTTGCACTATTTTTCCTCATGTTTGTTAGAATTTCACACAAAAAGAGTCATTTCTATCTTGAGAAAACGTTTCCGACTCTATTTTAAGCCTAAATTGAACATAAAAAACCTATTTCGATTTCTATGAATGTTGAGGGAGACCTCCGAGTACTATAAAGACCAGCATAGCCTCATAAAGCTTTCCGCTAACCCAGAAAACCCCACTACAGTTCAAACCAATTTTTTACAATCTTTTCCCATGATCAAAGCCATAATCTCTCCTTGCAGATCTCTGTCTCATTAATTAATGTTTTGTTTTCAGGTTAGTAACAAAAGGATAATTGGGATAAATAGTTTAATACTAGTTAAAGTTGTTTACTCCTAAAAAACTTACTAACAAATGAATTTTAAATGATATTCCTTAACAAAAGATTATAGGCAACAGAACAGAAAGAAGTCATTTATGCAGAGAGAGATAATTTTTCACAGTGAATGGTAAAAGTGAAATAATAATCCACAGTGACTGTGAAAACAGAACAATCAAAGAGCATCAGAGTTAAAGTGTATCAGATAAAAGTCAAAGTGAAAGTCAAATCAGAAAAAACAAGGTAGTCAAGGTAAAATAGTAAAAGTAAATACAAAGGCAGTAATGGTTAAAAAGAGAGGAAAACACTTTCACCAACAACAATGAATTTTATCCAAAGTAAAAGAAAAAACAATTAAAAGAACAAAAAGGTTAAAAGATGACAACAGAGCAAGAAGGGACATTTTCCAGAAATTTCCTATTTAATTCATAGTTTTGCAGAAAATATTGTGACCAATCCAAGATGAATTTTGAAAAATGGAGGATTTTTATGTTCCTAAGAGACCTATCTACAAAAACCTATCTCATTGTTTACACAAGTATTAAATAATGAGAGATACATGCACATCTTCATAGCCTATTTTTCAGATTGTGCAAAATTATATTTTACACATATTTTTTCCGAGCCTATTGTGAACAATTGCAGTGGAATTATAAGAAACAAAGAGAATTTTATTGCAACAACATATTTATAAACAATAACCTATTTCACTTTGTACATATCTATCTCGGATTGAGATATAGAAAGGTATCACTGGACCCTAATTTTGCAAAATTTCTGGAGCAAAATGACCAAAGGAAGGAGACAGTTAGTGACTTGGAAGCCTCATCATCAACTAAGAGTTGATATAAAATTCGAATTTCTCTTATTTTTTCACCATCAATCCATAAAAATAGTTCCAAATAGATTCATTAGTTTTGAGTGTCATTTTATTAAGTTTTATTTATGTAAAACATTTTGAGATATTTGTAAACCAATCTTGATATTTTTCAAGCTATTCTAGTTTATAATTTGTATAAATACTTCATCATTTGAAGTATTGAGTGTGGAATAAATTTCTGAAGATTTCTATAGTTATATTTTCTGAACCTGAAGGGTTTTTATACCAATTTCAAGTCATCAGGTTGGATCAAAGTAATAAAGCATCATATTTCAGGATTCATGTGTTGGGCCACTTAAGTGAAGTACTTTCTCTTGTTACTTGTTCATCTTCTTATGTTTTCCATTTATTCATAATTGTATTCTAAATTTTAATGTGAAATCAGGAAGTGATATATTAAAATTTGTTAAAAGGACTCTGTTATTTACTGGTTTTCATTTAAATGTTTTCTGCTGATATCCAGAGTAGGGAGTCCTTAATTTCTCCCTGATTTTGATTGACCCCTACCTATTCATTCCTTATCTGAATCAAAGAACCCTTAATTACTCTTTATCCCAATTAAAACCACTTCACAAATCAGCCTTCAAATATCTTGACTGAGTCTGCTATCTTGCCCTGAAAATATTTGACTTTAGACCTTGATCCTGATCTTTTTGCTTGACGCATTGACTCCATCTACCCAATGGAAACTAGATCTATTACTATCCATATCAGTAAGTGATTTTCCCACCAAAACAAATTAAAACCCAAAACCAATTTGCCTCATATAACTAGCCTAAAATCAAACATAAAATACAAAGCTAAATCTTATAGAGAGAGCCCTCTCTGAGCCTTAGGAAGGTTAGATCCTAAAGCTTAAAAGTAGGTTTGTGGTTACCTCGGTGAATTCTTTCTTTAACCTTGAGAAATTACTAAGTGATAACAGTAGGTATGGGAGATAAAGACAATCAATGGAACTCCCAGTAATCAAGAAGAAGCGGCAAACAATGGAGCAGGAAAAGATGAAAGACTAACAGTCACGTTAGTGGAAGAACAAATAGGAAATCAGCCAGCGTAGATGGAAGGGTTAATTCGGCATAGGGCCAAGTGAGAGATTCATAGGAGAGCTCTGTGAGATCTCTGTTGTACTGACCTACTTTGTAATAGACTCTGCGGAGTGATGTATGTCATTTGATAAGGATAATGAAATATGGTTCTTGTTGTGTTTGATGTTCGGAGTTGAGTGTTACTCAATTTCTTGTTGTGAATGCGTGCCTCGTTTTAAAGTTTAATTCAGCATCCTGCATGTGCTTAATGAGTAATAGCTTAACATAGTAGCAATATCTGTTTGATGTTTCAAGTTCCTTTAGTTTCTCTTCATGTTTGTAACCATTTGGTACTTGATCTATCTCCTAACCTTACTAAGGTCACAGCACACCTCGGGTGAGACGCTCTGCTCCTTGGAGTAGGGTGAAAATGTCAGTGTTGTGCTGGACTACTGCGGAAACCTTGTTGGCCTCTATCTTGAACCTGGGTCTTGCTTAGAGGCCTCCTTTTTCGCCAACACCTAACATCCCCCCTTAAGAACAACTTGGGATAGGATTGAAGGATTTACAAAGGTGACACAATAGGATTAGGAAAGAGGCATTAGAGCCTATCCCCCCTTAATGATAACTTTCCTAAACACCAAGCATAGATCAAAGTTTGGTAAATTTCACTTCTGTGAGAGCCTTTTTAAAGATATCAACAACTTGATCATTGGTTGAACAATAGTGCACTTAAAAAACATGATCATGAATGAGCTTTATGATGAAGTGTATGTGTAGCCCAATTTTTTTGTTATGTTGACGTTGAACTGGATCTTTTCATAGCTGAATGGAACTTTGATTACCACACCAAAGTGTAGTTGGATGTTGTTGATGAAGACCGAATTCACATAGGATCTGACGAAGCCACGGGGCTTCCTTGTTGTCTTCAACAACACCACAATACTCTACTTCTATAGAAGAAAGATAGATGGCACTTTTTTTCTTACAAAACCATGTAATAGGTCTTGAACCAAGAGTGAATACATAACTTGTAGTAGAATTTTGATCATCAAGTTCACCAACCCAATCAGAATCAGTCAAACCAACCAACAATGGAGATGCTCCTACACTGTAATGAATCCTAAACCGAACTCTACTTCAAACATATCAAAGAATTATTTTAGCTTCTTTCCAATTACTTTCATGAGTTTTGTGCATTAACCGAGCAACAAGACCAATGAAAAAGGAAAGCTCAGGACAGGTATGGGTTAGATACAAAATTTTTCCAACAAGTTGACGGTACAAGGTAGCATCAACCATAGGGGAAGTACAGATGACTGAAAGCTTGACTACATATTGAAAGGGAGAAGGGTTTGGCTTGCAGTCTTCCATGTGAAAGTGGCGTAGAATATCACATACATACTTGGGCTGAGAAAGGGTAATACATTATTTGGATTGCAAGACTTGAAGACCAAGGAAATAATGCAAGTGTCCTAAGTTTGTCATTTCAAACTTATTTTTTAGGCCATGATTTACATGTTTTATATGGTTGGTATCACTACTAGTAAGGACAAGTTCATCAACATAAAGAACAAGGATGATTAAGGACTTACCCACTTTCCTGGTGTAGATAGTGTTTTCGGAATGACATCTAGAAAAGACATTATCTAATATAAAGCTATCCATTTTAGCATACCAAGCCCAAGGGGCTTGTTTTAGACCACATAGAGACTTCTTAAGGAAAAAACAAAGGCTCGATTATTTTCAGATAAATCCAGAGGGTTGTTTTATGTAGATTTCTTCATGTAAGTCCCCATGTAAGAAGGCAGATTTAACATCCATTTGATGGAATACCCATTTAAAAGAGGAAACAAGGGAAAGAACAAGGCAGATAGAATTCATTTTGACAATAGGGGGGAGGGTTCCAATATATTCAAAGCCTTCAACTTTTTAAAATCCTTTATCAACAAGACCAGCTTTATGTTTATCCACTTTTCCATCTGATCCAAACTTTTTTCTGTAAACCCACCTGCATTTGACAAGTTTTCTTCCCTTTGGAAGAGGAACAATGTTCCAAGTTTGATTTTCTAATAAGGAACTGTATTTTTAATTCATAGCTGCATCCCAATCTGGATGACCTGAAGCTTATTCAAAGGTATCTGGATCATAATTTTCTGGAACTTGAGCCAATAAAGAAGATCCTTTGTCAAACTGAGAACATGTACGATGTTGATTTGCACGGTCAATTGAAAAATAACCTCCTCCTTCCTGAGTAGAGCGAACCCATTTTGGAAGATGTGGAGTTGAAGGAAGATTATGAGGAGGTGGAGGAGGATTCTCATCCTCGCTGTCATCATCCGAAGTAGAAGGAATGTTTTCAGAAGTAGAAGAGATAGAGATAGGTGGCACATATGCTAAATCTCGTAGGCCAAAGGTGGCACACCTGTCGAACTAGGCTTGTGGGCCGATATATTTTCATCAAATTTTACATCTATTCTAATGATTAAATTTTTGGATTTGGGTTGAAGAAGTCTATATCCTTTGAAATCTTCAGAATATACAACAAAAATACATTTTTCACACTTAGGTTCTAAGGCTTTATGTTTCTCATCTGAAATATGGGCCAAGCTTCACTTCCAAGAACATAAAATTGATTTACATCAAGTTTGACAGAGCTTCATACTTCTTCTAGAGTGATATTCCTTAAAACCTTGGTAGGAGTGTGATTTACTATGTAATTTTCATATTTAATTGCTTCTTCCCAAAAATTAAAACTAAGTCCTTTAGATTGAAGCATACAATCATGCCATTTCTTTTAGAGTGTGATTCTTCCTTTCATCTATACCATTTTGTTGTGGAGTATACAAAACAATATGTTGCAATTGAATGCCATGCTTAGTGAAAAATTTGATAAATTTGTTGTTAACACATTCTCCTCCATTGTCAGATCTTAACTTAAGAATTTGACGTTCATATTGTTTCTCAAAAAAGGCCTTAAATGCCAAGAACATATTAAAAACTTCACTCTTGAGTTTTAAGAAGTATACCCAAGTCCACCTGGAAAAATCATCAATGAAAGTTAAGAAGTACTTGTAGCCATAGAAAGAAACAACTAGAAGTGGACCACATAAATCAATGTGCAAAAGCTGCAAAGGTGTTGAAGCGTGTCAATAGGCACGTTTGTCAAAACTATCCCAATGATGTTTTCTAAGTACACAACCGAAACAAAAACCATCTTGGCAAGATACCATAGGAAGACCTGTCACCATATTTTATTTACATATATTTTGAAGAGAGAGATAGTTTAAGTGACCAAATCACTCATGCCAAAGTTAGTTCACTTCATCATTATGAGAAACAAAAATGGAGGGAAGAGTTGATGACCCAAAGTTGTCAAACTTATGCAACCTTGTGGAATCATCAGCAATGCCAGTAACTAAAATATGTCTAGGATCTACTAGGTCCTTAAGTACAACATCATGATGTGAGAATTCTACGGTTTTCCCTTCACCTTAATGAGTTATCTGATAAACAGATAGAAGGTTGCAGGACAAGGTAGTAACACATAATACATCATTAAAATGACCATTATCTAGATGAATTTTTCAAGACCCTACAACACTAAGAGATCTATCATCACCAACATAAATATTTGTGGTGTTACAAACATTTAAATAATAAAACATGGCTTTATTTTTGGCCATGTGGTAAGAGGCTCCAAAACCAATGAGCCACTCATGAGAATGAGAAGAAGAAGATGCATTCAATGCATAGCTAGATCTTGATTCTTGACAACCACACGCAAAAAGTGTCATTTCCAAAGATGAAGTTTAAGAGTTTTCCAAATGGATGTTGTTCTCATTCATTGTTGCTTTCAAGGTTTCCATCTTCTTAAAACATTTCGACTCTACGTGGCCATCATGATTACAAAAGTTGCAATGTCTATTTGTCTTCTTCCCTTTGGTTTTATTTTCCTTATCAGTTTTTTGAGTTGTTTTTTCAGTTTGCAGTTGAGAGTGCTTAATACCCTTGTTTGGTTTAGGGCCATTCTTTCTAGGATGTTGCGTCTTAGGATTCTTTGTATTTGGTTGCTGCGGGGCTGCTAAATATTTCTTAGAATATTTTCCAGTATTAATAAGACCAAGGTGTAAGATTTTTTCTTTTTCTCTTATCAAATAATCACAAAAGGAATCCAAAGAGGGGGAGTTGTAGGGTGTTCCTTGAGAAATGAGCGCTTCTCTAGTGGAATGGAAGGTGGAAATAAATACAGAGTATGCAGGGCCTAACTTAGCAAGAATGGAATAGAGAAGACTACCATCTTCCCTTTTTTACCTTACAACCTTCTAATAGAAGTCTAAGGGTATTCAATTTGGACAAAAAATCTTCAATAGAGGAGAAAATATTGGGGTCTAAAGTAAGAACTCATTTTCAAGCTGGTGGGCTATGATTTCATTTTGAATGCTAAAAATAGTATTCAGCTTTTCCATAGCTTCATCGGGGGAGTCAATTTCTTGGATATGAAATCTAAGATCTTGAGAAATGTACATTCCTATCAACTCTAGTGCTTGATCTTGTTTATTTTTCCATTTAGCCTTTTTATATTCATCGGTAGGTTTATATTCTAGACCTAAGGCTATTCTATAAAGGCCTTCACTTCTAAGTAATTCTACCATGTAGGATAGCCATTGGAAATAATTGGTGTTGTTAAGAAAAACTGGGCATGCACTTTCCATTTTAAAAAATTGAAGCTATAAAGGTTGAAACTAACTGCTCCAGTGGAAATATATCGAAAAATTAGTTTGGTTAAAAAAAAATGACTCTGAAAACAGTTTCCCGATGAAGAAGTTATGCATTTTTGAAGAAAAGTTGTAATAGATGCCAAGTAGTCACGTGATAGGTTTAAAGTTGATGATGAAGTTGTACTTAAAAAAAAAATCCCCCCCCATTCCAAACTTAAAATAATAAGCTCACATTTTTTTCTTTGTTTTTTTAATACTACTTTATGAACTAATGACCGAGTAGACTGTAACTTAAATAAAAGATAAAGTGACTTTAGGCTGTAAGTGACTCACTTTTTATAATGGGTGAGAAACACTATTACATAAAGTAACTTTAAAACATAAGTTACATGTGTTTTTTTAAAATCACTTGACCAAAAAAAAAAAAACTAACTTATCAATTTTTTTTTAGAAAAAGTTAACTTCACAAAAATACTTGAACACAAGACCTTTTTTTTTTTGCAAAAAAAAACCACACAAAAAACAACCACACAAAAAACAAAAAACTATGCAAGCCTTGCAACTTGATGTTAGATTTTTGGTTAGTTCGCCTGGAAGCTAAATATTTTTCTCACTATTTCTGATTTCCCAAGATAGCACAAAGTCGCGAGGAAAGAGCATACATAGGAGAAAAATACCATCTTTACGTTTCTGGTTTGCCAGATCGCATAGAGCACAGAGCATACGCCAAGAAAAGAGTATAGATCCAGTAATAAAAAAATGACTATAAACTGAAATGAAAAGGGATAAATAAATATAATTGCAAACAAAAACTTAATACCTCGAGATCTAAAATGACATGGTTGGGGCAGCCATAACTCTTTTTGTGTGAAACAAAAAGGGTTCCTCATTGGAACAGAGACTCCAGACATAATATAGCAGTTCTCCCAGCTTGAAATTGGTCATAAATAGTAGATCTAGAAAATGGAAGTCGCATGTAGTCAAAATCGGCTTCAGATTTGGATCAACAATGAATGCAGCCCTCAAACATCTCTGATAAAATGTAGGAATTTACAAGGCAAGTTCCTTAGATCAAAACACCAAAGGTCACCACTCACAAACATATCACAGATCAGTACACCAGTATTTGACGTGGTTAAAACCCTCAAAGAGGGAAACAGTCAACATCCTGAGCCAACATAGCCACTTCAGGAAATTTAATAATGTAAAGAAAGAAAATTTACATAAGATTCTCTCATAAATGATCACCGGAAAAATGACCCTCCATGATCTTTAAATAGAGATCATGGACCAATCGGGTGTTAAGCCATGGATCAAGTGTCCGTAATACCAAGGAGAGAATGAACCGTCAGATCACTACATATCATGACAGTCGGATTATAAGTTACAAAAATACATACTAAAGAGATACACTTTACCTAAATTTATGCTAGACAAATTATACTTAACTATTTCCTATGTGTCGGAATATCCTAACACACAGCACCAGTGTGCACAACATTGTATAAACAGAAAATTTGGGGCTTCAAACTTGGTTTTAGCTATAAAATTGGTAAAATTATTTCAAATTTTGATAGATTAAAATGCCCAAATAAACACACACACCTGGAACCTAAATTTTATGGAGAAAAGCAGATTCTTTAAGTTGTGTGCAATGTTCCCTACAACCTGTACACATCAACAAACTGATCTTTTTCAAAATCTCCTGAAAATGGAAAAACTACGAATTTTGAATGTTGATAGATAAACTTGCATGTAATTATATGATGGATTTGTAAAGAAATCCGCTCCTCCTTAGGAAATGATGGTACTTTAGGAAGATCAAGAGGTTGAGCACAACAAAAATAGGATATTTCCAAATTTGATGATGAATGGTGTACAATTGTTGATGTCATCCACCACTAACTATTATTACAACCTAATTGACATGAATCTAATCTAAATATTATGAAAATGACCTAAATTTATCTACATAATGACATTTTTATTCATGACTACTAATTTCAAAAGATGACCCCTTATGGACCTTACAATTCAGATCAAGACTAATAGACCTTTTTTTAACATTCATATTTACAATGACTTGACCAATTTTGAGACTTTTGTACAAAGACTATTTAGACAATGATACTTGATGAATTAATAGGATAAACATTACAAACAAACCCTAAAAATGAATATTTAGACAAACAAACTTTGATCCTTATATTATAGGACCCTAAAAATTACAACCATCTCTACCACAGTTCTATTTTTCCTTTTGACTAACCCATTTTGTTGAGGTTTCCTCACTGCAAAAATATTCCTTTTTATGCCATGTTCCTTGCATAGGTGTTAAAATAATTTTGATGTGAACTCACCTCCATTATCCGATCTTAGACATGTTATCTTCAAATTAGTCTCATTTTCAACCATTTCCTTGTAGACTCTGAAACATTCAAAGGCTTCAGACTTCTTCATAAAGCTAACTACTGTCATCCTAGTATAATCATCAATCATTAGCATGAAATATTGTTCACCGTTGAGTCCCATTAGAGAAATTTTGAGGTGAAGAATGGGCCTCCTAAGGAATATAATAAATAATAGTGGAAATATTAAAATAATATTAGATTACATCATCAAATTTGAAAGGGACAAATGAAAAAACTATGTTTTCAACTGGTATTTCAACTTATCTCCCTACGGTTTCACTCAAATTTTGAGTGGGAACACTCGTTGGATGTGGAATTTAATTCCTCATCCAAGGAGTACCCATGTTGCATACTTTCTATGGACACTACAACATGAAAAATGAGAAATACATGAAAAATTGTGATTGCAATCACATTTTCATGTATTCCTCAATTTTCATGTAGCAATTTCCATCGAAAGTATGCAACGTGGGTACTCCTTGGATGAGAGTTAAATTTTGCATCCAACATGTGCTCTTGCTCGAAAATTGAGTAAAACCATAGGGAGATAAATTGAAAATACGAGTTGAAAAAGTAGTTTTTTTTTTAATATTTTTACTTTTTTACTCCAAAAATGGTGTATCATCCCCCATGGTTGAAATCATCATCTTGAATCCTATTGGTTTTTATAAAGTTTATTTTGGTTGTACATTTTTATTTTGAGGCCCATTTTTGACATAAAAATTTCTCTAATGTTTTTTCTTCATCAGTTCGCATAAATAATTGTGCACGAACTCTAATTTTTTTGACACGGAATGTTCCTTAGTTTTGAATTCAACTCTTGCCTGCTTAGCGTGCTTGTAATTATTACACGAGGTGTTGGTTGGTTTTGAAATTTGTGGAATTTCTCTCACAAATTCCATTTTATTGATTCTAACAAGGTTTTCAAAATTTATGTGTCCCATTCATCTATGACAGAGAAAACTTTAATATTCTTTTTCCAAATAACAAACTTTGTTAACAGTCTCGTCCAAAGTATATGTGTCATCTGGAGTCCTAGTTGCAATAGCTACCAACTTTCTGAATTTTTCTCTCCTTATTTCACATTTATTTGAGTCAAAGAGTAGTCTATGTCCCTGATCACACATTTGACTTATTCTCAGCAGACTATATTTCATATTTTATATGAGAATCACATCTTTTGTTGTAGGATCTTTTCCTCCAAGCTTGACAATGCATGTTCCTATAATGTTTGTAGATCTGTCATTTCCAAAAGATATTGTTCCATCTTTTCCTTATTCAGAGATATGTTTTTTTTTTTCAGTGTCCATATGTGTTAAGCATCCACTATCAACATACCACACATTATTCTTGCTTTGAGATTTTAGGGAAAGTGCGCAATTCTTATTTTTATTCTTCCAAACCTTTGGAGGAACATTTTGATTTTGCTACAATTTTGTTGGGGGGGATGTTAACCTAAAACCCTTAGCCAAATGTCTAAATTTGTTGCATTTATGGCATTCTACTTCATTTCTTAAATATCCAAACCTGTTATAGTTTTTCTTGTAATCCTATTGAGAATTTTTATAACAATAATTCCTGAAAGTTGTTCCAAAGTTGCTTTTGTTCCTATCATAGGCCTGGAAATTTATAGATTTATGCCCAAAATTTACGCAAGAATAAAAAACACCAAGAAATATGGTTTGATGCCTGAGAGGATGAGACCTTCTTCATGGTACTGCTCTCAAAAAGCCTTCTTGTTGATTTTGTGTCTCTTGAATCTTTTGTTTTTCTAACCCTTTACTAATTTATTCATAGGTTTTATGTTCATCTCCATTTTCTGTTGTTGTTGATGAACTCAAATTTTTTACAAATGTTTTCCTATAGCCCAATCCATTATTTTCACTGTATGGCATTTGACTTCTAATGAGCTCATCCAATGATCTAGAGTTGTTTGCAAAGTTTTGTTGGACATTTCTTTTTTGTACTTCCTTTCATATAGAGATTGTTTCTGCTTCTAAATATTCCCTTGCCTTGTTGTTTTCTTCTAATTCGCTTCTGAATGATTCTTCAATTTTTTTGGCTTCTTCCAACTGCACTTTAAGGTTGATGATGGTCTCCTTTAATTCTTCATTCTTCTTATTGAGGCTTTTGTCATGTTATTTTACTTCTTTTATTTTTGCTTCCATAGATTTGACATTTCTTTTTTCAACTTTGAGTTCCTTTACAACTCGAACCATCTTGTTTTTAAATTCTATCTCATCCATCTCTTCTTCTTCATCTTCTTCTTCTTTAGGAGCTTCCTTCATGTTGTCCCGAGCCATGAATAACACTATTCCTATTCCATTTTCTTTGCCAATGTCACTTTCTTCTTAAGAAAATATATCTCATATTTATAGAAAATTATTTTCTTAAAGTGTTTCCTTTTACCTTGCTTGTTGAATCTTCTTTGATTTTTATTTCCTTTCCTTGGTGCTTCTTCTTCGTGAGAGTTCTTATGAGTACACTTACCAGAAAATTGACCAATTTCACCACAATAGAAACATATTAAGGTAAGCTTACCCTTGATTTTACATGTTCCTCTTTTCAATTTTCTCACAAAGCTTGCAACTTATTCCTCTAAGTATTCACCGTCACAACAACTCGATCTTGGCCTTGATTCTTGTTCTTTTTCTGGTATTCTTGGATGTTGTGACGGTTTCTTCTATGTTAGATGAACTTTATTGCTATGTTCTCATTGCATAAGTTGTAAGTATTCCATGCAATTGGCCCATGGCGAGATTTTATAAATCATCTATTTCTTCTAACACAAATAATTTAGCATCGAACCTCATCAAAAGTGATCTAAATACCTTTCGAACAACTACCTTTC
Organism: Pinus albicaulis; assembly: GCA_034641835.2. Lineage (NCBI taxonomy): Eukaryota > Viridiplantae > Streptophyta > Pinopsida > Pinales > Pinaceae > Pinus > Pinus albicaulis. Next base: position 1,623,660,769 of record CM076582.1, on the reverse strand, counting down.
TATCGATTAGTTCTCCTAGTCCTTCTATGGAATTCATTATTTCATTAACATGGAGAAATTAAGCCATAATGTTTTCCTCTTCGTTCTTTTCAGTTTCTCAAGTTGACCTCAGTAGGTCTAGATCTTGGCCTATTTTACCTTCTTCTCCTTAATATATGTTTTGAATATTGTCCCAAATTTCTTTCGCTAATTTTCAGTGCATCAATTTGACATATAAAAAATCTGACAAACCATTCAAGAGGGTTATATTTACCATTTCTTTCGTAAATGATACAACTCTTTTCATTTGAAGGACAAGTCAAAGGTTCTAATTATTCTATTAATGCAACATTCCAAACTTCAAATCCTTGTGCTTGGAGATATTCCTTTACCCTTCCATTCCAAAATGCATAGTTGTGCCCATTAAATACTGTAATTCCTGGCTTATTACACCTCATGATCTCCTTCTAGTTTTTAAACTTCTACGGAACAAACCTGATCTGATACCAATTTTTGGAAATACTGAGAGGGGGGTGAATCAATATTTCTTATTAATCAACAGCTTATTAATATTTTCAGAGCATTAATTAATCTTCAACATCAAGTACCTAGTTAATTGATACCCTAAGGATGTCTACAATTAGAGAATGCCAAAACTCTTACTGTAAGTGCGGAAATTTTAATGATGAGAATGTGTAACCTTTACTACCATATTTGGAAGAGTCCCTAAATACTACAGAATCAAACTCTTACTACCTTCTTCAGAATGACAAAGAATTGTAACAAATATTACTATGAAGAGACCATTGCCAACTATATATGAACCACGACTACTTCAAACTATTGTATATAAGTGCCACTTGTAACTTGCAGAGACCTTTGTCTACAATGATTAGTGCATATATAGGATGGACTATATAGACTAGTCTAGATGGCTCCAAGCATTATCATATGAAGAATCATTGACATTGTGATTCAAATATCAATATCTTTCATACCTGTTACTTCGTGGCTATTCTCTAGGACCGAGCATTACCTTACGTCAGTAATATCCCAACAAAATTGACTTCAAATTTCTTTTTTTATGTTTGTATGAGATTCATGCATAGGATGGTGTGATAAAAGCATTCAAACAAGAGCAATGTATTCAATGTTGACTGTGGCTAAAGGATTTCAACAATTTCAAAAATAAAATATACCTTTGTGCACTTGAGTAAACATACTTACAATTAATGAATGATGAACCAAAATTTAGGCTTCATGGGACTATCCTAATATGCTTCTTTGGAGTGATCACCATGTCTCAAATAGTCATACTTTCATATAAGTCTTGGATGTAAAGGATGGATAACTGGAACCGTATATTGAGGGTATTAGGCCTCTGCACTAGATGTATAAAAAAGTCGATAGCTGATCAGAATCTGGGTTGGGGGCAAAAATTTGCTAAAACTTCAAAGTTCTTAGAATCACTCCAAAATAGAACAACCAGATAGGTCTTTTCGCCAGGAATATGATGCACTTTGTTTCATTGAAAATCGACTCTACATGAGGAAGATAGAGCATGTTGTTTGTTTTCCTAAACAACTAATTTTTTTGGAGAAAAGGACAGATTGGTGACATGACAGGAGGTCAGGGTTGACCCCATGACCTCCCCCACACAAACCACAATACATTCTGCCACACCCGAGCTTTGGAATTAACATGTATGGGGCACGGATTGCATTTGAGTTTAAAAAACATGTATAGTAGAGGTAAGAGGGGACAAATCCATAGGGCCAGCCCCTTACACAGGACCTCATGCTCATGATTGTGGTAGAGGCCTAACCAAATGTCACATTTAATTTTTAAAACAGGGTTGAAGTAACCCATAAACTTGATTAATTGCACTAATATGATTTTAATACGCACCTAACCTCCCGCTTAAATTTTAATTAATATTTAGATTACCACTAAGTATGGATTAGCACTAATTGGCGGGTCTGCTAATTTTGGCACTACCTCCGGTTTTTTCGAGCTTAACTAGAGTTTCCTAGATTTTGAGGGGTTTCCTATGCCAAAATTGAGGAAACCAAATTAGACCAAATTAGAGCATATTTAGACCAAATTAGGCTCAGAAATATTCAATACTAGATGATTTGGATGCTCTGAGAATGATGGTGCAGGTTCCAGAGGCAGAGGATCACTTCTGTAAGTGATTTTTCCACTTTGAATAATAAATAAGCTTAGGGCCACTAGGAGAGGAGGCCATGTCTAGATCACCTGAAGACCATTTGCAGAGCCATAAGAGGCTACCTAGGGGTTCTTGAGTCTTTTGAATCCAATGGAATAGGTTGCAAAGCCATTGGAGCACTGCAGGTGCATGTAATCATAGAATTTACCATTAATCCAAAGAGGGCCAAGCCATTGAAGCAGGTCCATGGAGATGTAGCCCAGGAGGGGTGAACTTTGTTATCAGCTATTGTGTAATGTGTTTGTTGTGTATTATTTCTCTGCAATTTACTTTTTGTACATGTGTTTTAAAAGATAATTAACTCATGAGTTTCTCATAAAAAAACACAAAACTTGACACATAAACCCTCATATAACTAGCTAAGTTGAGATGATCCTAAACACATTTATTTAATACTAATTAGGGAGCTAGCACAACAAAATAGTTTTCCCATATTCATATCAATATCATGCTTAAACTCGTTGTCCTTAGCTTATTGCTTGATATAGAAGATGAATAAAAATATTTCCCATATGATGACTGAATGGGCTTGGGAACTCTTCAATTTTTTCTTTAATTAATTTCAGGATATGTCCTATAATAATAGTATTTCAATGAGGTTCAAAAGTGACGCTTTTTCTTCCTTCATGCAAAGATAAATGACCGGTCCTTTATTCACATAAATGATGCCCTAGAGAGGACCTTCTATCTTCAGCGAATTCAATATAGTGATGAGACAAGGATGAAAATTGCGGAGAGAGGTATCTTAACTATAAGGCTGCAAATATGTCAACAAATTGAAGATAACTTTTATGCCATGAATACTCCAATGTTACCTGCAAAAGAAGATTTAATCCCAACCAAAACCCTTTTAAGCCCAAAAAATTCGTTGATCCTCAGGTTTGGATTACACAAAAACATGCCTTGATATAGGGTCAAATTCCTTAAGAAAACTCCAGTCAAAAAATCTTCCAATCTAGCTTATCGTTTGATGAAGCAATACTCTAGGGTCGAAAACTATTTCATAGCTCAATGTTAAATGATATGCATTGAATTTATTACCAAGAGAGGGCTAATGAATTCCCTTATATAGATTTTTAAGGGCTTAATAAGAGGCAACCAACTTCCTATTTTTGAGGAAGACATTGACTTTGAAATTCAAACTTTCGAGGTAAAACCCATTTGATGGTTTTTGAATTTTGAAATTTAATTACCTTTGACACCCCAAAAAACACTTTCTTGATACACAATTTTTAAAATATATTGGAGAACCCTTAAAAATAACCTTGTGTTGTTATTAATTGTTGAATAAGAGCCATATTACTTGACCATTTGACTTGGCCAAAGAATAGTTACCACATCATCATCCTCTGGGGTTTATGCCCATAATTTGGGGGTTTCATCTTTAAACAATCATAACTCCCAAACCGTGAATGCTCTTTTGGCGTTCCACATATGCCCAAAATTATCTCAATGAAGAGAATCCAACAAAGGTGTTCATGACTCAAAAAAAAATTATTTCCAGGTGATTTTTTTCAACAAATTCGGGACATATTTTGGTGTTTCTTGTGTTGACATAAATGACAACCAAATTTCAATAGAAGGCTCCACAAGTGTTTTGTCTTACAAGAAGTATAATGTTTTTTCCTGCTATGGTTCTTGGATAAACAAAACAAATGATTTTATGACACTTAGTTTTGCTTAGACAAAATGAGTAGTAGAATGTGTAGTAACGCAAGAAGCAATTTGGATTTAGATATTGCTTCCTAAAGTTTTTAGAGACCACAGTGATATTCTATGATAATTGAAACTGAATGAAGTTGTCATGGAATCCAATAGACTAACACTAATTATCACTACATTCGTGAAATGGTGCATGAGGGAGTGATAAAGCTCTGATATATCTCCACTTATGAACATACAACTAATATTCTGATAAAGCCTCTCCCCAAAGGCAAGCAAGTATATTTTAAAGATAATTTGTGACCTGGGGAGAATTCCTCTTTGGCTGAGAGAGAGCAGTGATATTATCATATTCATTAGGGGAATTTTGTGGTCTAAAATGGGCCTCCTAAGAAAAATGTAAAACAAAAATAAACTTTATAACAACAAATAGGATGCAAGATGATGATGTCAACCACAGGGGACGATTCACCATTTTTAAGTAAAAGGGTAAAAAGATTAAAAAATAATAAAATAATAAAAATATTTTTTCAGCTCGTATTTTTAACTTATCTCCCAAGATTTTTACTCAAATTTCGAGCGGGAGTACTCGTTGGATGCAAAATTTAATTCCTCATCCAAGGAGTACCCATCTTTCATACTTTCGATGGACCTTGCTATGTGAAAATTGAGAAATACATGGAAAAACGTGATTTCTCATGAAAAATGTGATTGCAATCACATTTTTCATGTATTTCTCATTTTTCGTGTAGCAGTATCCATCAAAAGTATGTAACATGGGTACTCGTTAGATGAGGAATTAAATTTCACATTCAAAAAGTATTCCCACTCTAAATTTGAGTAAAAACAGTGGGAGATAAGTTGAAAATACGAGTTGAAAAAGTAGTTTTTTTCCTTTTTCCCTCTAAAATTTGATGATATAATCAAATCTTAATTTATTATTTCAACTATTGTTTTATAATTTACTTAGGAGGCCCATTTTAGACCTCAAAATTCCCCTAATGATGTTATTCTTCCTATGTCACATTGACTTGTATAGGGTTGTAATCCCTATGTCAATATGAACTATATAGGAATAATGGTTTGTTAGATTGATTAGCATCGTGTTTATTCATTTTCCCCGTGTCTTGTACTATGACCAATATAGGGTTATTACCTTGAATCTTGTACACTAGCCTGTATAGGGATAATGGTCATGTGAGCATCTTTCTGTGTCTTGTACTTCGACTTGCATAAGGCTTCACATCCCTATGTCAAGTACATTGATATGAATATAAATATGAGCATATTATTGAGTCTTGTACTTTGAACTGTATAGGGATTAACACCAATGTGTCAAATGCATTGACCTAGATAGGAAGTTGGAAATTTTACCGCAAAGTGTACTATCATAAGTAACCTAAATAGGAAAATACTCATTCTCTTATGTCTTGTGTTGTGGCCTGAATAAGGTTATATTCCTTGAGTCAAGTACAGTGGCCTGTACATGAGAATTGGGTTTAGGGGCTACTTGGTTAGATAGGATCTTCCCAACATCTAACTCTAATATCAAAGGGATATTATTATGACCATGCATGGATAAGGCGATACTCTAATTTTTTACTACTAGCTCATTAATTTATATAATGGTACTATGGTTATGAGACACTAGTTGATTGATGTCTTAAGGAGAGCATGCATCAAGAGTACCATGGTTATCTCATGTTGGACACCTAATCCTCTATGGGTAGGTGTAGAATGTGAATGGACAAAAGGAGTCCAAGAGACCACTTGGAATGTGAAACCAAGGGTCACTCCAATGTATTATATATATGCATCTTTGTGAAAAATAATACAACTCATGCTTATATTTTCCATTGTTGTATAGTCTTTCCTATTTGTGTGTGTTTACCATGGCTGAGTTCAACATGGTATCAGAGCCATGATGTGTGGCCTTTGTAAACCATTGCTCTCCTCCTTGTGGATTTTATTCCATTTTGAGCATTTTTCAGAATAGAGGTTGTTACCTCTATAATTTTTTCCATTCCTATGATGTGAGAAGACTGAAAAGAGGAATATTGTCTGACCCGTCAGATCTGCATTTAAGCACTCTTCCCTTTCTCCATACCTTTCCTCTGTCCGACACCTATACTGAAAATTTTTCACCAACCAAGTCTCCATCTCTATAAATTTGTGTGTTTCTCCCTATGCTTCTGCCAAACCTGAGTGACATAATGCCCCATTAATGTGTAACCAATCCTCCTCTTTCACTCATATTGGTGTCTCTCTTTTCCATGTCAGCTTCCCAAACAGAAACCTTGCAGGCATTAACCAGGCAGTTTGGATCTTCTAGAAGAGGGAACTTGCATTGGGTTCATCATGTCTTTTGACAGGATTGCAAGAAAGGACTCGGGCTCTGTAGGCCTTGCATATCTCGAGCACTATAATATTTTAACCCGATCACACACACCCATTCCACCTGCACGCTCCCACTGCATCTGCGCGCTACTGGAGTTGCCTTCCTACTTGCTTACCTGCACACTGCACCCTCTCTGCCTTGGCCCCCTCACCCCTCTCCTTGTTCCCACAGACTCACACTCCTGCTCACTCCCCCTCCCCCTCACCACTCTCCCTGCTCCCTCCCCTACCTTCTACCTCGCCTCTTCTCTGCGCTCACCACCTTCCCTCCTTCTCACTCCTACCTCCCACATCTTCTCAGCACCTTCCCACCTCCTCACCTCCTTGTCATCAACTCTCACGTCCCTACCTCCCTGCAGATGCATCTGATCTGAAAATGTGAGAACTTATTAGTTCTATTACAGAGATTAACTGTAGGGGCATTCATTGGATTTGTCACCTTTAAAGAAAGGATGAGATCCAGAGGCTACCTGGCCCTTTACAGACTTTGTCTATGGAAATAATAGAAGTAAACACTAATGATCTGAAAATGAAACTACTTGTTTGTTGTTCAAGGTATTCATTTTCCATAAACTTATGTGTGCAAACTGTTTTATATGTTTTGCAATTGGAACAAAGTGCTTTTGGTAAATTTCTGAGTATTTTTGTGTGTAGGAGGCTTATTTCTTTTTACTGTTTAGCATATTTAACTCTGGAAAAACACAACAATATAAATCACATAATATAACACAACATATGATAAGGCAGTTCACCCCTCCTCGGCTACATATGTTGGGTCCAAGGCCCCCAAATGGGCATGTCCTTGCTCTTATTATGCTAAAAAATGGTTATACAATGTGAAGAAAGCCGAAACAAGAAAAAATAGCTGTAGAAATGAGTACAGAACACAGAAAATAGTAAGGAATGACTGTAGTTTCACCTCTAATGGTAAACCATAGCCCAATACAGCTCCAACACTCCCTAGGCCCTGATGGCTCTCCAAACTTCTCTACTGAAAAAGTACCTGAAGATGAGCTTTGTTGCCTCTGCAACCTGCATCATTGGTTCTAGAATGCTCAAAATACCCGAAATCAAAAAAAATTCTCTCCAAATGGTCTTTCCTAGCCAAAGTTATGAGCCCAACAAATTTTGCCTAATTAGGGCTAGAAAACCTCCACCAAATGTGGTAGAATTGCAGATAGCTCACTATTTTAGGGATCAGCGGAAAATCTGGGTGAACTCCGCCATTTAAACTGTGCGGTTAAGGGCTACATTAAATGTCATGGGTTGCATGTGAACGCACCCGTCAGCATTGGATGTTGGAGCTACAATTATATCAACCGTTATAATAAATGTTACATAACACTTACCGCAATACATGTGAACAACTGCTTTGCAATAACTGCCGATCTCGTGGTTTATGCATATGACTATGGTTCTCCGCCCAAGGTTTCATGCATAGGGGGCTGGTCCTTAGGGGCTAGCCCCCTTTCCATGCTCAATTTAAATCTTCGGAAACTTTAAATATGCGTGAAGTCCTTATGCTGTTAAGACTCACTGTAGAGCGCCCGGTTGGGTTGCCTAGCTGGTAGCGCCCAGACCCCGGTTCAAAACCCGTCAATGCCATATCAAATTTTGCACAATAAAAAATTTGAACTCTTGGGGCCACGTGGCGCCCCTTGATTGGCTCTTTCAGAATATTCTTTTGAATATTTTTTGGAATATTCCTTTTTTATTCAAAGTCAAACTGAGTCAAATTGGGCCTTTCCCTAAAATTGAGAAACTTAAAACTTGAATATCTTTCTCATACAACATAGGTTTTGAGTTTCGTTCATAGCTACCGGATCGTTTTGACGAGACCTTTCCTGTCGGTCTAGTTTCAACCAATTCTGAGAAAATAAAATTTTGAGAATTTTATCCAATTAGGACATGATCACTTGATCACACCTCCCAAATGGGAAGCTTTTGGACCCACAAAATCTCTCTCATTACAGAAAATGAAGATGAGGAGACTAATTCTCCACTCTTCCAACTTTGAACCACTAAAATCTTCCCGACTTCACCAAATTGAGATTTTCATGAAAAGATAAATTGTACCTTGAATCCACTGACCGAACGTTGCTAACATTGACTGAGTCATGAAGCAAATTCTTGAAATTTGCAAACCAAAAACTATAATTTGTAGAAATCATACTGTTTTTATAATGGTCAAACTTCAAAGAAGACTAAAAATAAGATTCACCTTGCCAACTGTCCACATGGTGAATTTTTGCTATGTGATCCATGCACTTGTGCCCTCTTTGCTTGCATGCCTTTCCATCTCATGGACTCTTGCACTACTTTGCACCTATTAGGCCTCTGTAGTTTTCAATATTGGCAAGAACAAACACTGCAGAGCCTACATCAAAACCACTTTGGAATCCTAGGATCTAGCCCTCCTGGATTCAGAGAGGGATCTCTCTATATAAGTGTTTTCAAAGATATTTCTTTAAGGCTTATGATATGATATTAGGCTAGTTATGAAGTACAAGGGATTTTTTGTTTTGGTTGAAATGAATATCATCAAAATGAAGGAAGTCTTTTGAAGGTGTTGGTGTCCTGTGTTTTGGTAGATTGGCTAACCAAAAGACAAGGCAACATTAGAACCAATATTTAGAGCTCTAGGATCTAGCCCTCCTAGTCTTAGAGAGGGATCTCTCAATGTTTTTATAAATGTATGTCTTGAACGTTTTAGTAGTTGATTTTAGACTAGTTATGAGGTGCAGGTTTGTTTTTTTTGTTTGGTTGGACAAATGTGTTTCATGTATTATAGATAGAGCATGGGAATATACAAGCCATTAGGCAATGGAGTCATGTGAAAGTCCAAATAGTTCTGACTGAGAAGGAAGGGGAAACCAAAGGGAAAATATAACTTGGTCAAGGATTTGTTGAATAATATAGGTGAAATGGGATGAATATTAAGAACTGAGAGTGAAAAGCAAACTAAACCCTTTCACAATGGCTTAAAAGATTCGAGGAACGCCCTATTTCCTCCAGTAAGCTCACTACTTTGGACTCAATCAATGTAACACTCAAAGAAAAGGAGAAATGCAGACTAAAACCTTCTTAATGAACTATAGGATTCAGGGAACGCCCTATTTCCTACTATGAATTTACTGCTGAAGGCTTAATCAACAAAAACATATAATTGCATTCAAATAAAATGGAACGCCTTAGACATCTAGGACTACAATTATAGGGACCTTTAACACAATAATTACAATAATTAACAGAGGGTAAGATTGAAACAAGCCTCTCTGTCAATCTGCAAGTATTAATAATAAAAGGGAGATTTCAGATACAACATTCAGTGGCAAAGAAAGAGGGAATTCCTAAACAGTCTTTAGCACAACTGAATTAACCATTTCTGAACTAAAACAAACTGAATATTCAAGAGAGATATTAGACTACCCTGGTCATATTCAGTAGAAGAAAACATATAAATAGTGAAGGATAAAAAGGTTAGAGGTGCTTCTAAGATACATTTCTCTGCCTAAACTTTTTATCCTACTGTAAGCTAAGCATGATGGAACAAAGTGGAAAACAGGAAATAACATTAATAATAAGAAGTAATTCACCAAAACTAGGCTCAGGGATCCAATGGTCCAGCCTCCTTCATCAATAGAAAAAAAAATATCCTCACACTCTTTCAGAACACCAATGCTTCTTCAAAGTAGCAATATGTATTACTTTATAATTCACCAAATGCCAACCTTTTACAATGAGACTTCAAAGAATCTTTATAGGAAAAATGAGGAAACGTAGGTGAAGGAAGTTTTAATGAACATCAGATATAGGAGGAGTGCATTAGAATGCTCCATTCTGTTTCTTAAAAATTTCATTAAATTCTATACTGGATCAATAACTATGTAGCTTTTTTAGACCATTTTGATATGACAGAAATCACCCGCAGGGTGTCCTTGGGAGGAAATACTATCTGCAGTGGTACTGTTATCTTCTTGGTGTGAGTTAAGTGAAAGAATGGGCTATGAGGACTCCCATACTTCTAAATAACTGCTTCTGACAGTTGTAGTAGCTCCCTGGTGTAATAACTGCTTGGCAGGCCTTTGAGCATAGAGATGGGCTATGTTTGTGTCAGTCAGCTTCTGCACTAATAACTGCTCTGTCTCTGTGTACTTCAAACTATTTTATCTCTTCTCATGCTTTATCTTTGCTAATTTCTCAAATATCTTTATGTATTGATGCCTTTAGAGACTTTATTAATCTTCTATGCCTTGTGTTCTGCCACTAGATAAGTGATCATCATCTCTTCGAATGTTTTGTGTACATGTGGAGGGTTTCGCTGAGCTGGAGGGTCACTGAGGGTTCATGGATTTGATCCATTGATTGACATGACCTTGCCTTCTATTTCTAGTCCTCTTGAATTTGATTCCTAGCCCTGAGACTACTATCTGAGCCTTTGTGTCACTTTTGTGACTGGAAAACATTTATCCTTCATCGGCCATGAAAACCTGCAAACACATGAAAAACTATTATAAAAACCTACGGGCTTGGTTTAGATTGATTGCAGAGGCTTTGGGGTGGTGGAGAAGCAGTGAGGAAGAATGTGATTGCAGTGAAAAATCAGAAAAAAACCCTGGCAGAGCAGCTAACCAGGTCAATGGAGGTTTGGGTGCGAGGATGAACGTGGACCATTAGATCAGGATGATCTATGATGGAGATCACTTGATGAAGTTGTTTGGGAGAATGGATGAATGGCAAACGAATGGGGTTGCGATATAACACAATCCCTTCGATCTCAGATATCGACGAATAGGATTAAAAGTGAAATTATGTTGTGGAGGGTGGTATGGCAAAAACTGGGAATGGTTTTCGCGCAACAAAAAGGGGGAGAGGCGATATTCAATTTTGGAACGTGATTCCATACACTGATCTCCACGTGGCTTTTGAAACCACTTTCATCGCGTAAAATTTGCGTGGTGCTGGGGAGGGAAAAAAATTATGCGATACAAATTATGGGCCGTTGAATCATTGACTGCAAATCCGACGGTGTGGGAGAAGCGCGATATAAGGCTAGATGCACGGGCGAAAGGAGGTAGGGTAGAAGAGGGGGAAGCAGTAAGAACCATCTGATCATGAAGATTGACGGTCAATATCTTCTCGTGAAATCATAAAAGAGTAAAGGGACAAGGAGACAAGCGAAAGTTGAAAGGGCGAGAGCCATTGGATCGAGAGGATCAACGGTCCAGATTGTATCGGGGAAAGGTGGGTAGAGGGGAAAGGTCGGGAGGAAAACAAAACTCTGATGGTGCGCAGACTATCTAATTAGACTTGATCGACCTGTGGAGATTGGATGGCAGGATCACATCGGAGAGAATAAAAGAGGCCAAAGCACCGGGGTCTTTGAGTTTGTGACGTGCGATTAAGCGCTGGCCGTCGAATCGGTATGAGAGATCAATGGTCAGGATTAAATTGGCGGGTGTGATGACGAAGGGCTATGAGCAGAGCGTGATGAGATATTGGTCATTTTTTCTTGTGGATTCAATGGGCTAGATCAAATCGGTGGGCGCAAGTGATGAAGGGCTTATGAGAGGAGCGTGGAACGATCTTAGTCGTCGGTTCTTGTGGATTCGACGACTGAGATTTAAATGGGGGGATCAGCATCAGAGGAGGCAAGGAAAAGGGAACAAAGAAATAGGAAACCCTGATTGCGATTGCGCGATGGGGTTGGCTCCTAGTTATGGCTCCCGGTCACATGCGAAAAAGGGGCTAGGGCTAAGGCCGAAAGGGGCTTAAGGCCTTAATGTTAAAAAATGGGTTTTTTAGGATTTTGAAGGGTTTTTGAGGGTTTTAGGGCTTTCAGTAGAGAGGAAAGAAAAGGTATTTAAACCTATAAATGAATATTTGAGGGTTTAAAGGGGATTTAAGGCTTTTATAGGCTAAATGAAGGGTTAAAAGATGAGAAGAAGGCTTTATGAAAATGGAGGGAAACAAGTGAAAATAGGCAGTTTCAGTGGCCTTTGAAACAACTTTCTTTGGTGAATCAACATGGTTTTAAGATGGAGACAGTAGTGAATATTAATTCAAAGGGACAAAGAATCATCATAAGACTTCAAAGATGATGGATTTTCAAAGGAAATAAATCTTTTGAAGGCTTGAACACAAATTTAGCCACCATTTGGCATATCATAATTTATAGGTGGCTAACAGTGGCTCCACTTGGGGAGGACAGCTTGCCCTTTAGGTGTCCAAAACCTCAGTAATATCTGTATTTAGCAGAAAAATGCCTTTCCATTGGGAAAAATCCTTTGCTTTCATGTTGGTACCTTGTGCATATTGGCGGTTTTTTCAGTGACCTCCAGCATGAGATCTCTTTGAAACAAACATTTCTACCTACCCAGAGCTACTTGCCCTAAAATTTTATTTTTCCTTTGAGTGCACTTGGGCTAGCATATCTTTACATATTATTTTGAAAACAGAAAAATAAACCTATCTAATGCTACCCTTATTTCTTCCAAGAGCCCAGATTAAACAGTTGGACTCTTAAGTTTCTCTACCTAACTACTATCTGTCAGGATTAAACTGTCTGACAAATTTTCATTCTCTATATTCTAAAAAAAATATTGAAACACAGCCAAACCAGGATTAGACTGTCTGATTTGTTGTGGGTCCATGGTATAAAGACAAGCTTCACATGAACTGAAACTTGCAAAAAATTCAAACCAAAATTTTGAAGGCTGAAGATCTGAATTTTAGGACATTCTTCCTTCTTACTGTGACTCAGATTTTGAGCGTTTTAGAGTCACCTTTCTTTCTTCATTATAGCTCTAGTTTTGATCTTGTTAGAGCTATTTCTTCTTATTTTCTTTGCTGGTTCAAGTTTTGAGCATGTTAGAACCAACCTTTCACTTTCTCTGTCTCAGGTTTTGATCTGATTTGAGCCATTCTTTTGGAACTTATAGGTTCAAGATTTGATCTTGTTTGAACCTTTCCTTTATATATATATATATATTTGTATTTTTTATTTTTCTTTCAAAGAAAAAACTAAAAAAATAACTAAATGCTCACAGCTGAGCTTTATTGACATTCCTACCTACCCTAAACTAACTTGGAAATCTCTGCTGTTTTATATGATACAATAGTGCCAGCGCAGCCAGTTCAGTAGTAACAAAAATGAGGAAGAAATATGATTTCTTGTTAGAGATAACCATGGGGTACTTTGAATGTGGGTCTTCAAAACCAAGGCCACCACTAGTGGTGACCACTCCTGATGTATTTGGCTCTTGCAAAGGGTCAATGCTTGGGAACTTGAGCCAATCAGGGCTTCCATATATTATGCCATAGGATCAATGAAAACATGATATAAAATTTCTTCTTTTAGGCCTTCCATGACTGGTAGGTTATCGGCATCCTTGACAGCTTGGTCCACTGAATCTTTAGTGTGGTTCTTGAAAGCACAATCATCCTTTTCCTGCACATCAAAAGGCAGTGAAATTTCTTCTTGCTTAGGGGGAGGGAGTCTTTCCAAAAATGCTCTAGGGTCCTTGAATTGGTATGATTGTTCTTGTGAATTCAATATTTCAATCTCAGTTTCATACCTTTCAACCACCAAGTCTAGAAAATTTTTCTTAAGCTCAGGTTTAGCATTGAATTTTGAGCTGAGAAGGACAACCTTTGGAAGGTCCTCCCATTCAAGTTCTGCCAATTCACTTGACATTATATAACGACACTCTGCTATGAAACTTGAATGCATTTTTGAAAATTGTTCAGAGTCTTATATTAGTGAAGTGATTTGGTATTTTCTATGTATGGATATGGAGAGGCCACTATGTTGATTTTAGACCGATAGGAAAGAGAAGTTAGCCAGATATGAAAATTATTTTAGAGGCAAACAAGTCTTTAACAAGGAAAACTTATTCATCAAAGTTTCCTAATCATGGGTGTGCACGATGTTTAATGGTAGTGTGGGCTACCCCAGTGGAGTCTTTGTGAAAACCAGGGGTAATCAGTAGGCCTACTGATCACCAGTGGAGTCTTTTGGTATTTTAGGGGTTTTGGAGTCGCCAGGTGGAAGTTTTAGCTTTTTGTGAAGGTAAAATGTTTCATGGTTCCACCACCATGCCTATTATGAAGCCAACCTGAAATATTTTTGGGTTTTGTACATTTTTATGGTTATGAGAGTGTCCTATGTTTTATCTTGACACTTAGCTAAGGTGCTCAAATAAATAGAGTCTACTCTATGGCTTACTAACTGATTTTCTTAGAAATTTGTAGGACTAAAGAGTGCACAAGAGTTAGCTAGACTATCATATAATCAATGGGTCCCACTGTAATCACCATTATGTTGGTGTGAGTGGTAGGATAAGTCCACAATATGATATCCTTGAGGTATTATTTGTCAAGCTAAGGGCCTAAAGAGTTTTAAGAAGTATTCAGGCAACTATGAACTCAATAGGTCCCACCGTGATCGCCATTATGTTGGGGTCCTGTGTTTTGGCAGATTGGCTAACAAAAAGACAAGGCAACATCAGAACCAATCTTTAGAGCTCTAAGATCTAGCCCTCCTAGTCTCAGAGAGGGATCTCTCAATGTTTTTATAAAGATATGTCTTGAACGTTTTAGTAGTTGATTTTAGGCTAGTTATGAGGTGCATGTTTGTTTGTTTTGTTTGGTTGGAAAAATGTGTTTCATGTAGTATAGATAGAGCATGGGAATCTACAAACCATTGGGAAATGGAGTCATTTGAAATTCCAAATAGTTCTGACTGAGAAGGAAGGGGAAACCAAAGGTAAAATCTAACTTGGTCAAGGATCTGTTGAATAATATAGGTGAAATGGGATGAACATTAAGAACTGAGAGTGAAAAGCAAACTAAACCCTTTCACAATGGTTGAAAAGATTCGGGGAACACCCTATTTCCTCCAGTAAGCTCACTGCTTTGGACTCAATCAATTTAGAACTCAAAGAAAAGGAGAAATGCAGACTAAAACCTTCTAAATGAACTATAGGATTCAGGGAACATCGTATTTCCTCTTATGAGTTTACTGCTGAAGGCTTAATCAACAAAAACATACAATTGCATTCAAATAAGAGGGAACGCCTTATAAATCTAGGACTGCAATTATAGGGACCTTTAACACAATAATTACAATAATGAACAGAGGGTATGATTGAAACAAGCCACTCTGTCAAACTGCAAGTATTAATAATCAAAGGGATATTTTAGATACAACATTCAGTGGCAAAGAAAGAGGGAATGCCTAAACAGTATTTAGCACAACTGAATTAACCATATCTGAACTAAAACAAACTGAATATTCAAGACATCTATTAGACTACCCTGGTCATATTCAGTAGCAGAAAACATATAAACAGTGAAGGATAAACATGTCAGAGGTGCTTCTAAGATACATTTCTCTGCCTAAACGTTTTATCCTACTATAATCAAAGAATGATGGAACAAAGTGGAAAACAGGAAATAACATTAAAAATAAGAAGTACTTCACCAAAACCAAGCTCAAGGATCTAATGGTTCAGCCTCCTTCATCAACAGAAAAACAAAGATCTTCACACTCTTTCAGAACACCAATGCTTCTTCAAAGCAGAAATATGTATTACTTTAGAAATCACCAAATGCCAACATTTTACAATGAGACTTCAAAGAGTCTTTATAGGAAAAAGGAGGAAAAGTAGGTGAAGGAATTTTTAATGAACATCGTAGATAGGAGGAGTGCATTCGAATGCTCCATTCTGTTTCTTAAAAATTTCATTAAATTCTAGACTGGATTAATAACTCTGTATCTTGTTCAGACCATTTTGATATGACAGAAATCAACCGCAGGGTGTCCTTGGGAGGAAATACTATCTGCAGTAGTATTGTTATCCTCTTGGTGTGAGTTAAGTGAAAGAATGGGATATGAGGACTCCCATACTTCTAAATAACTGCTTTTGACAGTTGTAGTAGCTCCCTGGTGTAATAACTGCTTGGTAGGCCTTTGAGCATAGATATGGGCTATGTCTGTGTCAGTCAGCTTCTGCGCTAATAACTGCTCTATCTCTGTGTACTTCAAACTGTTTTAGCTCTGCTCACGCTTTATCTCTGCTGATTGCTTGAAATGCTTTCTATACTGATGCCTTCAGACGCTTTATTAATCTTTTATGCCTTGTGTTCTGCCACTAGATAAGTGATCATCATCTCTTTGAATGTTCTGTGTATAGGTGGAGGGTTTCGATTAGTTGTAGGGTCATTGAGGGTTCATGGATTTGATCCATTGATTGACACGACCTCTTTCTGGTCCTCTTGACTTTGATTCCTGGCCCTGAGACTACTATCTGAGCCTTTGTTTCACTTTTGTTACTGTAAAACATTTATCCTTCATCGGCCATGAAAACCTACAAACACATGACAAACTGTTATAAAAACTTGTGGGCTTGGTTTAGACTGCTTGCAGAGGCTTTGGGGTGGTGGAGGAGCAGTGAGGAAGAATGTGATTGTAGCGGAAAATCAGAAAAAACCCTGCCAGAGCAGCTAACCAGTTCAATGGAGGTTTAGGTGCGAGGATGAACGTGGACCGTTAGATCAGGATGATCTACGATGGAGATCACTTGATGAAGTTGTTTGGGAGAATGGATGAATGGAAAACGAATGGGGTTGCGATATAACACAAGTCGTTCGATCTCAGAGATCGACGGCTAGGATTAAAAGCGAAATTACATTGTGGAGAGTGGTATGGCGGAAACCGGGAATGGTTTTCGTGCAAAAAAAAGGGGGAGAGGCGGTATTCAATTTTGGAACGCGATTCCATATACTAATCGCCACGTGGCTTTTGAAAACCACTTTCATCATGTAAAAGTTGCGTGGTGTTGGGGAGGGGCAAAAATTCGCGATACAAATTGTGGGTTGTTGGATCATTGACTGCAAATCCGATGCTGTAGTAGAAGCGTAATATAAGGCTAGATGCGTGGGCGAAAGGAGGCAGGGTAGAAGAGGGGGAAGCAATAAGAACCATCCGATCATGAAGATCGATGGTCAAGATCTTCTCGTGAAATCATAAAAGAGTAAAGGGATGAGGAGACAAGTGAAAGGTGAAAGGGCGAGAGCGGTTGGATCGGGAGGATCAATGGTCCAGATTGTATCAGGGAAAGGTGCGTAGAGTGGAAAGGTCGGGAGGAAAATGAAACTGTGATGGTGCACGGACCATTCAATCAGACTTGATTGACGGTGGAGATTGGATCGCAGGATCGCATCAGAGAGAAGAAAAGAGGCCAAAGAACCTGGGTCTTTGAGTTTGCGATGTGCGATTAAGCGCTGGCCATCGGATTGGTATGAGAGATCAACGGTCAGGATTAAATCGGCGGGTGTGATGACATAGGGCTATGGTTGGAGCGTGATGAGATCTTGGCCATTGATTCTTGTGGATTCAATGGTCCAGATCAAATTGGTAGGTGCGAGTGATGAAGGGCTTATGAGAGGAGTGAAGAACGATCTTAGCCGTCAGTTCTTGTGGATTCGACGGCTGAGATTTAAATCGGGGGATCGGCATCGAAGGAGGTAAGGAAAATTAAAAAAAGAAACAGGAAACCCTGATTGCGATTGCGCGATGGGGTTAGCTCCTAGTTATGGCTCTGGGTCACATGCGGAAAAGGGGCTAGGGCTAAGGCCGAAAGGGGCTTAAGGCCTTAATGTTAAAAAATGGGGTTTTTAGGATTTTGAAGGGTTTTTGAGGGTTTTAGGGCTTTCAGTAGAGAGGAAATAAAAGGTCTTTAAACCTATAAATGAATCTTTGAGGTTTTAAAGGGGATTTAAGGCTTTTAGAGGCTAAATGGAGGGTTAAAAGATGAGAAGAAGGATTTATGAAAATGGATGGAAATAAGTGAAAATAGGTAGTTTCAGTGGCCTTTGAAACAACTTTATTTGGTGAATCAACATGGTTTTAAGATGGAGACAATATTGAAGATTAATTCAAAGGGACAAAGAATCATCATAAGACTTCAAATATGATGGATTTTCAAATGAAATAAATCTTTTGAAGGCTTGAACACAAATTTAGCCACCATTTGGCATATCAGAATTTATAGGTGGCTAACAGAAGGGTAAAGGTGTGAGCAGGTTGATAGAATGGTTCAGATGATAGGATAGGTAAGAAACAGTATCAATCCATTGGGCTATGGAGTCACAAAAGGATTTAATTGCACAACAAGTTTCAAGAGTGGTCTATGGGGCAAGTCATCTATGTCAAAAGATCTCTTTAAGTTGATTTATGGTATGGAAAATTAAAGTGTATTGAAAGAAGAAAACATATAAGAAAAACAAAGGGCAACTTAAGATCAAGTAAGGACTTGTAACCTAGCCTTCTTTCAACATACTCAGAGAAAAACAAAGAATAGCTTAAGATAAAGTAAGAACTTTGAAACTAGCTTGCTTTCAGCATACTCTCAATGGAAAACATTAAAGATAAAACAAAGAATAGCCTAAGATATAGTAAGGAATTTTAACCTAGCCTGCTTTCAGCATATTCAAAGAAAAAATATTCAATATGAACATAAAAATCAGCCTAAGATCAAGTAATGACTTTGAACCTATCCTGCTTTTGACATAATCTTAAGGGAACTTTTCAAAGCAACTGTTGGAGATAAACTAGAGGACAGGGCTAACCATAGACTTCCCTAGTTCAACTTTACTTAGCAGACTTTTCAAGAACATTCAAGAACAAAATCTCAAGTTTTACTCAGCAAGACATGGGCTCATCAACATTCCTTGATTGATTATGCTCTATTGAATTATCCTCAAATACACAATTGGTAGAACAACATAAAGATAAAGCTTATTAGTGAGATTTAGGGTACTTTGCAGTAAATCCTAATCTATATTTTTTGTTATTTATTAGAGAAAGTGGGCAGTATGGAAAACATGAGAAAAATAACAATTACAGTAAGAAAAACATCACCATTAACATAGACCAGGATCCCATAAATCAGCTTGTGTATTTGATGTTCAAACCAGTTGCAATCTTCAAGTCGAGTGGGTCTTTTACAACTTCAAACTTCTCATCTCAGCCTATATTTATTCAATTACAATACAGAGCTTCAGAAACCTCAAAAACTATTTACATTCAGTGAGTATTCAACCAACAATAGTAATGAAATCCTCACATGATATTTATAGGTGAAATTGAGGAGGTGAAGTGAAAGGAGGTATATTTGTTTAATTAACACAGAGTAAATTATTCTCGGCCTTTGGTAGGCCTTATGGAGAAGTTTCAGATGTTTTAACTATGTTTTAATTAATTTTACATTAACTTTTATCTACTTCAGTCACTTTTGTTGACTTTGGAGGCTTTTGGTAGGCTGGCAATTAATTCTGAGCTATCTTTGGCAAATATCTCTGACTGTGCATTCAATTTCTATTATTTTGAGGAAATAGGCATGAGGTGGCATTTATGATCTTTGGAGCAGTAAAGGCTTCAATGATTTGGCATTTAAAGCCTTATTTTGGGTGATCTGTCTGTATTTGACACTTTAAACTCTGTTTGGGCCTTTGGTATTGCTTTTGTGCCTTATTTAATCATCTTCGAGCTTTAAACCTTTTCTGCTAACTGTTTTCACCTTTAATTATCTTTTTCCTTTGGTTTTCAGCCTTAACTGTCGGGTTAAGTTCTTTGATCTTGAATCTTTATGTATTAACCCTTTAACTTTAATTGTTATTCACTGTTCTTTCTTCTTTGCTATGTACAGGAGGCTTTTAGTTCATTGGAGGGTTTGATTGTATAATCAGTGCTCATAAAGCACTGATCAAACCATGAAATTAACCCTAGCAGTCCCTTTCTCCATGATTTGGCCTCTATTTGGACCATAAAGGTATTCCCCTTCTGGCCTGTTCCTTTATGGACTATAGGAGGGTTTTCAGCCCTAAAACCGCCATAGAACCTGCAAAAAAAACAACAACAAACAAGTTATAAAACCCTGTGGGGCTGGAAAAACTGCATGCAAAGGCTGGCGGAGGCAAAAGGAGCAGTGAGGCAGAGGAAATGCATGTAGGGGGAGGTTTTATGAACAAAACCCGTGAAAACAGGGTTTAAAACTACATCTGGTGCGAAATATGGCTTGGTGGTTTTGCAAAAACCGTCGGCGATTTTCGGGCAGCAAATGACTATTAAGTGGTTTACGTTTGATCGAATGCGATTCCATACGTTGTGTGACACACGTCCTCTAGAAAACCAGAAAATTCACGTGAGTTTGGTTGATTAAACCCAGACACAAAAATTTGCGTGAAACACGGTGTGAACTGTTGGATCTGTTGGTGTAGATCCAACGGTGAGGGAGGAGCGCGATGGAGAGAGGTGCTCGGGCAAGGGAGTAGTGGGAGCCAGGTGTCAAGAGGGGATTGGAGGGGAGGCTGGGTAGCGGGAGGTGGGTCCAGAGTATGACGTCAGTTATATTTTTTGGTAGCGCGAGTGTTATGAGCAGGGCTTTGAATGGGAAGTTTTAGTGAGAACTGTTGGATTTCAAAGATCGACGGCGGGGATATGTTAGCGAGGAGAACAGATAAAAGAGTTCGGAAATGGGGAATAGACTGCTACCATCCAATCTAATGAGATCGACGGTTGAGATTGGTTAGGAGAAAGCGTAGTACGGAGGAATAGAATTATGAAGGGAGGGGGCTAAACAAGGCGGAGGAAACGTTTTGTGGGAGAAAGGAGAACCGGAGCTAAGGGAAGAGGGGTTAAGGGAGAAGGATTTAAGTGCCTGGTTGTGGGGCTTAATCCATATGGAGAAAAAGGCCAAGGTTTTAAGCCCTAATGGGCTTAAAGCCTATTTTTTAATATAAAAAAGCGGAATAAGAGGGTTTTTATGTGTTTTTTATGGGTTTTTGGTGTTCCAGATGAAGTAAAAGGATTTTTAAAACCAAATTAGAAAGGGTTAAGTGGTTTTAAAGGGTTTTTTTAGGGAAATAATGATAAATGAGAGAGGAAAGGGGATTTTTTCAAGGAAAATGAGTGATATGGTGGAATTTTATGAAGATAAAATGGGGGGAATGAAATGATGAAAATGGAACCTTTAGGAAACAGTTCTTTCTTTAGGAACATCAGGATTTTGAAGTTTTTGAAGTGAAAATATCAAATAAATGGGCCTTTTTGGACAAGGAACACAAAAAGGCTACAAGAAGTCACAAAGTTTGTAGGAAATTTGTTTCTTGAAGACTAAAGACTTGTTTTAGCCATCATTTGCTGAAACAAAATTTACTAATGGCTAACAGTGGCTCCACTTGGGGATGGAAACTCCTTGGAGGTGTCAAGAACTTCATAAATTGATCTCTGGGATGTAGACCTATGCCTTATCCATTGACAACCTTTCTTCTTTGATCATGTTTTTTAGAAAATATGATCAATATTTCATATTAGCAAACAAATTTCTCCCAAACATTCTACCTACACAACCTACTTTTCCTAACATTTTTTCTTCATAAGGTGCACCTGGACTTGCAAACCTTTGTCATCAACATTTTATTCTTTTATTGAAAGTAGGAAACTAATCTAAATCTACCCTTATTTCTTCCATGAGTTCAGATTAAGTAGTTGAACTCATTAATTCTCTACCTAAGCTACTATCTTCCAGGATTAAACTGTCTGACAGATATTATTCTCTTAAAACAGAAATTTAAACTCATTCAAATCAGGATTAGACTATCTAATTTTCCATGGTGTCTATGGTTGTATGTACAAGCTGCACATAGACTTTATTTGCAAAAATTTAAAACAAAATTGTGAAGGCTTAATATCTGAAAATTACAAGCATCCTTCATTATTCTTATGACTCATATTTTGATCTATTTAGAGTCATTCTTTCGTTTGATTCTTTGTTTCAAGTTTTCAGTGTATTAGAACCATTATTTTCTTTTTCTTTGGCTCAAATTTTGGTATGATTAGAGCCACTTATTTCATCAAACTTACAAGTTCAGGATTTAAGCTTGTTTGAACCTCTGTTTTTCTATCGTGATCTAGTCTACTGATAAGCCAAGATTAAAAAATTTGGAAAATCTTCTTCACTAATGTATCAGCAGTAAATTGAAACCTATCTATTCATGATTAGGTTGTATGACTAAATAGATGTGCTCTCTCAAGTAGTGGCATTTAGGCTTGCACACTTTCCGATTTTTATTCTTTTTTGGTATGGGGTTGTACCTTTCTTGTTTTATTTCTACCCTCTTTTTCTCTTTTTATATTGTTTTGTATCTTTTTTCTTTTCCTTTCAAAGCAAAAAACAAAAAACTAACTAAACGCTCATAGGCTGAGCTTTATTGACATTCCTACTTACCCTAATCTAACTCTGAAATATTTACATGTTTAGCTGACAAACTCTCTTTTCCAATACATCCAGTCAATTAGATGGTTCCATGGTTGGTATTTGCTCATCTCTTTGATCATGTTGGATAAAAAAAAGGGCCACTCCCATCTCACTTGTCCTTTAGCAGCAGTGCTAAAAAATTTTCTGACTTTTGGTAATATACTGCTCCTAACAATTTTTATTCCCTCTTCAAATGTCTTCAAAAAATCAGCATAGGGATCTTGAACTAATACCTGGTTGTGAGTATTTGAAAGATATTTTTCAACCAGGATTACCTTTTCCTCCACTCAATCAAGATCAAGATTCTTTTGAGAAAGAAAATCTTCCTCATCTTCATTATTATCTGAACTGGAGGACTCATCATATTTGACAGTGTTGTCCTCTTGTAGTCCTCGTATGTTCTGATTTAGTGGATTGTACTCTGTGAAGAGATAATCATATTCTTGAGTAGGGGTATCCTTTATTACCTCAACCCTTTCAGGAGAAGGCT
The DNA here is from genome assembly GCA_034641835.2 of Pinus albicaulis. NCBI lineage: Eukaryota > Viridiplantae > Streptophyta > Pinopsida > Pinales > Pinaceae > Pinus > Pinus albicaulis. The sequence continues at coordinate 1,623,637,689 of CM076582.1, read as the reverse complement.
CCTTATCTTCATCCTGCTCAAAAACTTCTTCAGGGTTTTCCTCCTCAACCTTTGAGCTGAAAGACTGCTGATTCCTAATGACATCGAAACTATTACTGATGAGTTGTAATGAAGTAGAGTAGAGATTCAAATATTCTTCGCTCTCTTTTTCATTTTTAAAGCTTTCTTCATCAGTATCATAAATAGTCTACTTTGGCTCATTACTTTCTTGGAGTTGGTGGAACTGATCTTCCTCCCACAAATCTACTAATAATGGTCCTGCAAGATCAACTTCTGTTTGGAGAACATCATCATTATATAGATCAAAATTATGAAAATCATTAATGTAAGTAATGTAACCAATCAAACATGCTGGGTTATCAGCAAATCTTTCTTTATTCTGATCTACAAGTTTATTTTCTGGTTCAAGACAACAAGGTTCAATAGGTAGATTAGCAGAAGTGTTTGTTTTATAAAAGATTTCAGAGGCTGGCTGTTTGTTTAATATTTGATCAATTTCTTCTTCTGTCAAAAGAGGAGAGATTTTTCTTTGGCTTTGGACAGAAGTACAAGAGTCCTCTTTCTCTTTTGTTAACTGGTTTTGAGGCTGGATGTATTCTTGAGCCTCTTCTAGTGAATCTTCACTTGTGCTTGCAGGGAAACTTTGAGGGTTTTCTATTGTTTCCTGATCTTCTTCTGTTTCAAAAAACTCCTCATGATGATTATGATACTCAGTTTGTATATATGGTTCATGAGTTGTTTCTTCTACATTATCAGGATGTCATTCTTCTTGTGTAATCTAAAATGATTTGTACCATAGAGGGAAAGTCCCTATATGTGTTGGTTCTCCTTCCATATCAGATTTTGCATTTTCTAAGTGGCTATTTGTTTCCTCAAAGCACTTATCACTATTAGTATTTTCATTTTGGTCGTAAATTTCTCTTAACAGTGCAATACAAGATAGAGGTATGCTATCAGGACTTTCTTGACATCCTTCTTCATTGTTTTCTCTGTAACCTTTCTCATCATCTTCTATAAAGTCTTGATCATCATACATGTCTTGCTCATTGTTTAGGTCTTGTAGGGGTTGAGTTTTTTCTTTATCTGGAAAAATCATGGGCTGCTCTAGATCATCAATATTTAAACTAGCCTCATACCTCTCCATTATCTCTCCAAACATGTACAACAATTTTTCCATCTTGGCCAATAGTTTTGCTCTTGGGTTTATATCTGAATCCATGTTTGTAAATAAGAAAATAGGTCACTATATATTGTTAACCAGTTCAGAGTCTTCTACTAGTGGATTCATTTGGTCTTTTGGGAGTTGTGGAGTTGCTAGGTGAAGGATTTTTACTTGTTTTCAAGTTTTGGTTGTTGTTCACCATCAACAGTCAATACTAACCAGTCTTAGTGACACTTGATTCATTTAGGAATAGGGGTTCTTTGAGTTGTGAAGTTATATTATTACTCAATATCTCCCCAGTATGGTCACCAGTATTTTGGGATGAGTATGAAGGCTCAAAGTCTATCTCATATATATCAGTAAGTGACTTAGTTCTGGATGGGTTTCTTAAGCCAACTTGTGTATTTTGCAGAGCTAAGAGGTTTTCAGGGACAAAATTAGCTCTATGAATTGGTCTGACAACAGTTGAAGTCTTGGATTTAGGAGATTTCCTAAGGATAATTTCTGGATTATCAACTATCTCAGGAGGATTTGGGTCAATAAAGGCTCTAGTATAAACTCTTCTAGAAGCCACTATGTGGTGTTTTTAGACCCAGTGATAGAGAAAATTTCAGCCAAGTATGACAGTCTTTTAAAGGCTAACTAATCTTTTTCAAAGAAATATTTAATCCTAAAAGTCTTCTTAACTGAGTTGGTATGATGTTATGATAAAAGTTTCCCAGTGGAGTCTTAGGAAAAACTAGTGGGGTCAGTAGGCCTACTGATGGCAGGGTCACCCATGGCCCCGATCTACCTTGGTCCCAACCTCAGTCTGTGTGTAAATGCACCCAATATGTCTCATGCCAATCAACTTCACATCCGGGGAATCTCACACTTCCCTTATTCTACGTTGGCAAATTCAAACAAATAAGTCTAGGTTATTTTAATATCTCAATTCAGAGAATTGAGATATTAATTCAACACTCCTCTATAGTTATAACCCGACAGTCCATTATGTATACATATGCGCCAACTTCACATATACAAATATTATAAGCGACATAATACTTTGGCTATTAAAACCATGTAAATTGACCCTCGGCATGTACATATATTTCCAACCGTATACCATATACCACTCAGACTTTGGTTAATTATCAATCACCACTATATATTAAAGTCTGGCCCACACAAACATACATTACTTACCTTGATTAACCGTCGACCCAATCAGAGGGCTCATGTTCCATCGCGCCGCAACATCTAATCGGACGGATATCAATCAAATACACACGCCCGTACCTTTAATTAAACTTTGTGCAAATCTTACGAGCGATCACCGTTAGATATCGAGCCTCCAGATCAACGGTATATATCAATACCACTCGGCGTCCTGATACGAACTTTAACGCGCGATGGCATGCAGCAACGACGGTTTTCCGTGGGTCCTCCTCGCCACATGTCGAACACTCTATGGAATCGCTCCCCAACTAGGAAATACCGCTTATCGACGATAGGTGGTGCGATGAAAACCACCGTCCAGCTCCAAACCGCTTTCACTGTTCCTCTGGTCACGGTTCCGCTTCCTCGACGCGCCAGGTTCCGTTCCGCCTTTCACTCGTGGTTCCGATTTATACACCCACTCCCTTCACTGAGGATTCAATACTTGGCACAGGCCATTTCTGAAGTTCAACACACATAAATGAACTAGTTACCCTTTCGGTCTCGGCCGGTCTTCTACGAAGTCTATGTAACTAATCACGGGGTTCTTATCTGTCCTTCTACACAAGGATTCCTATCATGGATTGTACAGAGGTCTATCACTCCGCTCATATCCTTACTTATGGGATTCAGGCTTCAATTACATAGAAATAAATCATACACAAGAATTCCTTTATCCTCCATCAAGATGCGTACACATGTTCACACATAACTTATTCAAACAAAGTGGATATACATTCACACATGAATTAAATCCACAAGACACAAATATACTGAACCATTTCTTATTTACACGATGGATTGATTTACAATTACTGGCTGGCCAGATCTTCAATCTGATGGCCTTCTTCCCCTATGCAGCTCTCTGCAGGTATAGGAAAGTCTATGTGCAGGTCTGTGCAGTCTCGCTCGACTCTGTCACAAAGGTTTATTTTTATACAATTACAATGAATCACTTCAATTTCCTTGATGACTCACAAACCCTTCAATTCCTACAGTTACAATTTAAACTAACTCTATGATAGACTGAAATGGACTATCACTTCCTATGCCCACTATTCATTCGGGCAGTTACATTTCTCCCTCTAATTGACTAAAATTACTCAACTATGGATATTTACATAGGGAAACAAAACATGAGACCCCCCTTTAGGTTTATTTATGTACAAAAGGTGTCTTGGGCCTAATGCCCCTGCATCACCTACTGAATACCAATGGAGTCGCCAGGTGAAGGAGTTTTACTTATTTTCAAGGTTTGGTTGTTGTTCACCATCAACAATCAATAATGACCAATCTTGCTGACACTTGATTCATTTAGGAATAGGGGTATGTTGAGTTGTGAAGTTATATATTACTCAATATCCTCCCCAGCATGGTTGCCACTTTGTTAGGCCTTCGTAGTTTGCAAGATTGGCAAGAAAAAACACTGCAGAGCCTACATCAAAACCACTTTGGAATCCTAGGATCTAGCCCTCTTGGATTCAAAGAGGGATCTCTCTATATAAGTGTTTTCAAAGATATTTATTTAAGGCTTATGATATGATATTAGGCTAGTTATGAAGTACAAGGGTTTGTTTGTTTTGGTTGGAATGAATATCATAAAAATTAAGGAAGTCTTTTAAAGGGTAAAGGTGTGAGCAGGTTGATAGAATGGTTCAGCTAATAGCATAGGTAAGAAACAGTATCAGTCCATTGGGCTATGGAGTCAAAAAAGGATTTAATTGCACAACAAGTTTCAAGAGTGGTCTATGGGGAAAGTCATCTATGTCAAAAGATCTCTTTAAGTTGATTTATGGTATAGAAAATTAAAGTGTATTGAAAGAAGAAAACATATAAGAAAAACAAAGGGCAACTTAAGATCAAGTAAGGACTTTTAACCTAGTCTGTCTTTAGCATACTCAGAGAAAAAAAAAGAATATCTTAAGATCAAGTAAGAACTTTCAATCTAGCTTGCTTTCAGCATACTCTCAATGGAAAACATTAAAGATAAAACAAATAATAGCCTAAGATATAGTAAGGACTTTTAACCTTGCCTACTTTTAGCATATTCAAAGGAAAAACATTCAAGATGAACATAAAAAGCAGCCTAAGATCATGTAAGGACTTTGAACCTATTTTTCTTTTGACATACTCTTAAGGGAAATTTCCAAAGCAACTATTGGAGATAAACTAGAGGTCAGGGCTAACCATAGACTTCCCTAGTTCAACTTTACGTAGTGGACTTTTCAAGAACATTCAAGAACAAAATCTCAAGTTTTACTCAGCAAGACATGGGCTCACCAACATTCCTTGACTGATTACACTCTATTGAATTATCCTCAAATACACAATTGGAAGAAAACATAAAGATAAAGCTTATCAGTGATATTTAGGGTACTTTGAAGTAAATCCTACTCTATATTTTTTGTTCTTTATCAGAGAAAGTGGACAGTATGGAAAACATGAGAAAAATAACAATTACAGTAAGAAAAACATCACCATTGACATAGACCAAGATCCCATAAATCAGCTTGTGTATTTGATGTTCAAACCAGTTACAATATTCAAGTCCAGTGGGTCTTTTACAGCTTCAAGCTTCTCATCTCAGCCTATATTTCTTCAATTACAATACAGAGCTTCAAGGGCATCAAAAACTATTTACATTCATTGAGCATTCAACCAACAATAATAATGAACTCCTCACATGATATTTATAGGTGAAATTGAGGAGGTGGAGTGAAAGGAGGTCTATTTGTTTAATTAACACAGAGTAAATTCGTCTTAACCTTTGGTAGGACTTATGGAGAAGTTTTAGATGTTTTAGATCTGTTTTAATTAATTTTACATTAACTTTTATCTACTTCAGTCACTTTTTTTGACTTTGGAGGCTTTTGGTAGGCTGACAAATAATTCTGAGTTGTCTTTGGCAAATATCTCTGACTGTGCATTCAATTTGTATTGTTTTGAGGAAATAGGCTTGTAGGTGGCATTTCTGATCTTTGGAGCAATAAAGGCTTCAGTGATTTTGCATTTAAATCCTTCTTTTGGGTGATCTGTCTGTATTTGAAACTTTAAACTTTGTTTAGGCCTTTGGCATTGATTTTGTGCCTTCTTTAATCATCTTCGGGCTTTAAACCTTTTCTGCTGACTGTTTTAACCTTTAATTATCCTTTTCCTTTGGTTTTCAGTCTTAAATTTCGGGTTAAGATCTTTGATCTTGAATCTTTATGTATTAACCCTTTAAATTTAATTTTTCTTCACTGCTCTTTCTTCTTTGCTATGTACAGGTGGCTTTTAGTGTGTTGGAGGGTTTGATTGTGTAACCAGTGCTCATAAAGCACTGATCAAACCATGAAATGAACCCTGGAAGTTCCTTTCTCCATGATTTGGCCTCTATTTGGACCACAAAGGTCTTCCCCTTCTAGACCGTTCCTTTATGGACTGTAGGAGGGTTTTCAGCCCTAAAACCGCCATAGAACCTGCAAAAAAACCAACAAACACGTTATAAAACCCTGCAAGGTTGTAAAATATGCATGCAGAGGCTGGCAGAGGCAGAAGGAGTAGTGAGGCAGAGGAAATGCATGTAGGGAGAGGTTTTATGAACAAAACCCATGAAAACAGGGTTTAAAACTACATCTGGCGCGAAATATGGCTTGGTGGTTTTGCGAAAACTGTTGGTGGTTTTTGTGCAGCAAATGAATGGTAAGCGGTTTACATTCGATCGAACGCGATTCCATATGTTTCGGGACACGCATCCTCCAGAAAATCGGTAGTTTCGTGTGATTTTGGTTGATTAAACCCCGACACAAAAATTTGCGCGAAACACGGTGTGAACCGTTGGATTTGGTGGCATAGATCCAACGGTGGGGGAGGAGCGCGATGGAGAGAGGTGCTCGGGCAAGGGAGTAGTGGGAGCTAGGTGTCAATAGGGGATTGGAGGGGTGGCTGAGTAGTGGGAGTTGGGTCTGGAGTATGACGTCAGCTATATTGTTTGGTAGCATGAGTGTTATGAGTGGGGCTTTTAATGGGAAGTTTTAGTGAGAACCGTCAGATTTCAAAGATCGACGGCGGCGATATGTTAGCGAGGAGAATAGATAAAATATTTTGGAAATGGGGAAGTGACCACTGCCGTCTGATCTATTGATATCGATGGTTGAGATTGGTTAGGAGAAAGCATAGTGTAGAGGAATAGAATTACGAAGGGAGGGGGCTAAACAAGGCGGGGGAAAAGTTTTGTGGGAGAAAGGAGAATCGGGGCTAAGGGAAGAGGGGATGAGGGCGAAGGATTTAAGTGCCTGATTGCGGGGCTTAAGCCATATCGAGAAAAAGGCCAAGGTTTTAAACCCTAAGGGGCTTAAAGCCTGTTTGTTAATATAAAAAGGTGGAATAAGAGGGTTTTTATGTGTTTTTTATGGGTTTTTGGTGTTCCGGATGAAGTATAAGGATTTTAAAAACCAAATTAGAAAGGGTTAAGTGGTTTCAAAGGGTTTTTTGAGGGAAATAAGGATAAATGAGAGAGGAAAGGGGATTTTTACAAGGAAAATGAGTGATATGGAGGAATTTTATGAAGATAAAATGGGGGGAATGAAATGATGAAAAATGGAACCTTTAGGAAACAGTTATTTCTTTGGGAACAACAGGATTTTGAAGGTTTTGAAGTGAAAATATCAAAGAAATGGGCCTTTTTGGACAAGGAACACAAAAAGGCTACAAGAATTCACAAATTTTGCAAGAAATGTTTTTCTTGAAGACTAAAGACTTGTTTTAGCCATCATTTGCTGAAACAAAATTTACCGATGGCTAACAGCACTGACACTTCGTTCTCTGCACCGGTCAACACCAAAGGTACCTTCTGCAACAAATTTTCATCTTATTTCAAAGACAAACTTTTATCAGACTAAAACATATCATCAGTAATATCATGAAAAGGTAAATGTACAAAATCTTGTTGTTTAACCATCAACAAAGTCAGATTTTGACTTGCATTAACTAGCCTTTTCAATTGCCTTGCATGGACTAAAGAAGATTCTAGCTTCTTCTTATGTGCTCTCACAATGTACTCTTTTCCATCCTTGAACAAGTGATACTTGTTCTCATGGCGATGGAAGATGGCCTTTCTATCATATAAATATGGACTACCCAACACAACACATGTAATGTTAAGCGGTACTACATCCAGTTCAACCCAATCAACATACTGAGTTGTTATGGTGAAGCACAAGATGCACATTCTTGAGACTTGTCATTTTGCATCCTTGCATATCCACCCAAGTGGATAAGGCTTTGGATTTGGATATCTCTCAAGTTTTAGTTGTTTGACCAAGTCTTCTTAAATGAGATTAGCTTGAGACCCACTATCAAAAAGTGTGTCTATCTTTGTGTGGTTTGAGATTATCCTCACATGAAATAGCTCTATCCTCCTATTTTCATTTTGAGTTCCTTTGTGAAAGTTTAATGTGCTATAACTGGAATTTGTTTCTTTTACAACCTCTTTCCCTTTTATGTTCTTTAATACCATGGCGATACTTTTTGCCTCATCACCTGATTTAGACCATAAGTCTTGTTCAACAGTTGCAACAATTTTTCCCTTTTCTTTGGTTTTGTCTTTGTTTTTATATTTCTCTGGTTTCAGCTTTGGATGAAGCTTCCAACAGTGATCTTCATCGTGGCTTGTTTTTGAACAGTTCTTACAAAATAATTTCCCTTTTTCCTTTCTAGAGTTTGCAATCCTTTTTCTTCCTTTGCCTTTAAAATCACTACCCTCATTCATTGCATCAAAAGTGTTTTTCCCTCTAGCCTCTAAATGCGTAGCTTGTACACAAACTTTGTCTAGACTAGTAGGATTAAACATAAGGATAGTATGTATAAGGTAATTATGCAAACCACCTATATACTTCAGCAAAGTATCTTGACTTTGTAAGTCTACTCCTAACAAGAGTGCTCTTCTCCTAAACTCTTGAGTGTATTCTTGAACACTTTTTCCTTTAAGCTATATAAAGTTTTTCCAATTAATTATAGCCTTTTTTAGATGAGCAAGAGGATAAAATTGATTCTTAATTGTGGAAATAAATTCAACCCATGATAAAGTAAGCTTACCATGTTTCTTGATTTCCTCCTTGGTCTTGGATTCCCACCATACCAAAGTTGCTCCTTCCATCCTTAATGAGGCTAGCTAAATATTAGTGTCATCATCATGCAGATTTTGAATCCTTAAATAGACTTCCAGTTTTCTGATCCAATTATCTAATTTCTCTGCATTCACTTCACCGTTAAACATTGGCAATTCAAATTTGACATCAAGCTTTAAAAAAGGATTTTTACCAGTGGTTTTCAACTTATGTGTCTCATTTACTGCAGTCGAGGAAGATGATGACGAGGAAGAGGATGACGATGGAGATGATGGATAACCATTTCCTCCATTCCCTTTATTTGAATAATCATTACCCTTATTTCCTCTTGAGGAATCCTCTCCTTCTTTTTGGTTTTTAGACCCTTCTCCAGTAATCCTATCATTTCTTTCTTGATAGAGGATCCTTACCATTTCAGTCATATCTAAGAAAGCTTTCCGAAATACCCTTTCTTCTTCCTTGGGATCCATCTATTCAGGAGTTTCACCTTCTCTTGAAGACATGCTTGTAGCTGCTTCTAGGGCTCTTGGAGGTGGTTCTCTAACCCTTCTTGGTTGTGGATTAGTTTGTGCACTAACCAAGTTTCCTTCAACTCTCTTGAGTTTTAACCTAGTAAGCATCAAAACTTGCAAACAAATGACTTAATATTTGCACACAACAAATGCTGAGTAAAAAATCTAGCTCAAAACCATAGCTCTGATACCATCTTGATCTAAAAATGTGAGAAATTCTTAGTTCTATTACATAGATTGACTATAGGGGCATTCAGTGGATATGTCACCTTTAAATAAAGGATGAGATCCAGAGGCTACCTGGCCCTTTACAGAATCTGTCTATAGAAATAATAGATGTAAACACTAATGATCTGAAAATGAAAATACTTGTTTGCTATTCAAGGTATTCATTTTCCATAAAATTATGTGTGCAAACTATTTTATATGTTTTGCAATTGGAACAAAGTGCTTTTGGTAAATTTCTGAGTCTTTTTGTGTGTAGGAGGCTTATTTATTTTTACTGTTTAGAATATTTAACTCTAGAAAAACACAACAATATAAATCACATAATATAACACAGCATATGATAAGGCAGTTCACCCCTCCTGGGCTACATCTGTCGGGTCCAAGGCCCCCAAATGAGCATGTCCTTGCTCTTATTATGCTAAAAAATGGTTATACAGTGTGAAGAAAGCGTAAACAAGAAAAAAAAGTTGTATAAATGAGTTCAGAACACAGAAAATAGTAAGGAATGACTGTAGTTTCACCTCCAATGGTAAACCATAGCCCAATACAGCTCCAACACTCCCTAGGCCCTGATGGCTCTCCAAGCTTCTCTACTAAAAAATTACTTGAAGATGAGATTTGTTTCCTCTGCAACTTGTACCATTGGCTCTAGAATGCTCAAAATACCCAAAATCAAAAACAAATTCACTCCAAATGGTCTTTCCTAACCAAAGTTATGATCCCGTCGACTTTTGCCTAATTAGGGCTAGAAAACCTCCACCAAATGTGGTGGAAATGCAAATAGCTCCACTATTTTAGGGATCAACGCCAAATCTAGGCGGAATATGCCATTTAAATCATGCGGTTAAGGGCTACATTAAATGTCACGAGCTACATGTGACCGCACCCGTTGGCATTGGATGTTGGAGCTACGGTTATATCAACCGTTATAATATATGTTACATAACACTTTCCGCAATACATGTGAACAACTGCTTTGCAATAACCGTTGATCCCGTGGTTTACACAAATGACTATGGTTCTCTGCCCTAGGTTTCATGCATAAGGGGCTGGCCCTTAGGGGTTGGCTCCCTTTCCTTGCCCAATTTAAATCTTCGGAAACTTTAAATATGCTTGAAGTCCTTATGTTGTTAAGACTCACCGTAGAGTGCCCGGTCGGGCCGCCCAGCTGGCAGCGCCCAGACCCAAGATCAAAACCCATCGATGCCATATAAAATTTTTCACAATAAAAACTTTGAACTCTTGGGGCCACGTGGCAGCCTCCGGGCAGACCACATGGCGCCCCTTGATTGGCTCTTTCATTTTTTTATTCTGCAGAATATTATGTGGAATATTTTGTGAATATTCCCAAAATATTCTATGGAATATTCCTTTTTTAATAATTTTTTTATTTAAATTCAAACTGAGTCAAATTGGGCCTTTCCCTGAAACTGAGAAACTTCAAACTTGAATATATTTCTCATAAAGCATCAATTTTGAGTGTCGTTCACGGCTATAGGATCGTTTTGACGAGACCTTTCCTGTCGGTCTAGTTTCAACCAATTCTGAGCAAGTAAAATTTTGAGCATTTTATCCAATTAGGACATGATCACCTGATCAACATCTCCTATAGCCCTTACTGCCCCGCAACACTCCCTCTGACATCACACTTAAATGCCTATAGATTTTTCGTAAACCTCTCTGACTTGAAGCAAATTCGTCTCTTACAAGTTGCTATGCCACCAATGAAACTGAAATTAGCTAACCAGGCTTCGGGAATATGAATGGAATAGAAAAGCATGCCTTACTTTTAGAAATTATTTTTTCGGCATTGTCTGAGAACAACAAGAGTAAGGAAAACCTCTCGGGGATGATCGTGTCATTATTTTAGTTTGAATTATTTGCATACTATAGCTTGCCATTGGGATGGTATTTGAACTCGAGAAAGTCATGGTTGAATTTAAAATCGTGACCCACATAACATTTGTTGTAAAACTCACACAGATCGCCTATAATAGATGGAAGCTGCATTAAATGTATTATGTTATCTCTTCTTATTCCAGCTGAAGATTTAAAGGTCAAAGGGAATACAAATAGTTTGGCACTATATACAAAGTAGTGAGTTAATTTGGATTTATATAAAGTAGTCAATTAAAACTCATGGTGTTGCAACATGCATTATTGGACTATTTTTCATCAAACATATTTATAATGGGCCTATATGTTCTTTAATTCTCATTGGTATGTCATACATTGGATTGAATTGAGCCATATATGCCTTGTAATGGTTTGTATGTGCATTGAGTTCTTTATTAAATGTTGAATCTCTATCAGTTAATCCTTGAATGTTGAAGCAGTGAGCTAAGCCTTGAATGTTGAATAAGTGAGTGTTGTATTGGATCTACATATCATCAAAGAATTTTCAGTTGGGACAGTTTCTTCCAGTGAAAGTAGTTGAGGAGTTTCTTCCAGATCCAAACTATTTGAGACAATGTCTTGATTACATATATTTTTTCACAAGCATCATGGATTGTTTCTATTTAAAAATAAATAAGTAAATAAAATTACAGCTATTTGTGTGAGATATTTTTTCATTTGTAGCTGAAGCATTATTATGAAATGGATCAAATTGATGATGCATTAAAGTTATCAAATAACCTAATCGGTTCCACTATTGATGGGATGGTAAAAGTCAGAAAGGAAACTCTCTCTCACATTCAGGCCTGTTTTCATAATGCACAAGAAAAAATTGATTTTCTGCAACTTAAATCTCGGCTACAGCAAGAGGAGTTACAGAAGTGTAGTCATTATTCTGAAGTTTTCTTTGATCAGACCATTGAGCCCATTTCAAGAGCAGATTTGTATGGAGATGCGGAATCTCATATTCCACCTCCCAAGCCCATCATCAAACCTTGGGAAGATCCTGTCCATAACAAGAACATAACAGGTCTTGGATATGACAATGAATTGTCCTTTCATATTATGGACTACTCCAAGCCCATCAAATTTCACAGTGTTGGATTTCTTCATGATAGCTCACCTACATTTGTTCTAGATTCTATTCCTCTTCCATAATAGCAACAAATGATTGTAAAATGACAACATTGTGATTGATTTGGCCATATTAAATATCATTGTTTTTATCTTCACCCTTGCAAACATTGTGTTCGGAACACTCATTCTTCACACAAATGCTTCAGAAACAAGCCTCCTGCAAGAACAAAGATTCATCTTGGATGGATCACTTCTTGGCAATGGGCATCAACGACAAAGAAGATGTTTAAGTCATATTTCAGAACTTGTTCTAGAATATTGAACAATTTTGTAGTTGATTTTTCGCCATTATCTCACCTTGTATCTGATAAGGGGGAAAATGGTGGTCACCTACAAGATTTGAAGCCACATCAAGTGAGCTTGAGCCACAACCCCTCAATCCATATTCAAATTTGTAGCCAGAGACATAGAATTTCAAGTGAGCCTAAGCCACAACCTGTCATTCCAGATTCATAGTTGTAGCTAGAGACACAACAGTTCAAGTGAGCCTGAGCCACAATCTATCAATCCAGATTCAGAGTTGTATCCATAGACACATATTCCCATGATCATGCCTTTGGTTGGTGTTCAGCCTTAAACCAATTATGCGAGGTTGATATTCTTCCTCTTCAAAGAATTATGGACACTTCCTCAAGAAGAAGACTTCAAATTCTTGCCAGTTTTGGAAGAGTTCCAGTAAATGCATCAAGCATTCCAGAGTTGGTGGTCATCCTTAAAACATCGCAGGTTATAGAACTCCCTTCTTATAGGTTGAAGGTCTCCCTCTTCAAAATATGAGGAGCACTTCCTCTAGCATAATACTTCAAGTTCTTGCCAAATTTGGAAGAGTTCTGGGAACTGCACTATGTGTTCCAGTGTTGGTGTTCATCCTTAAACCACCTCTTTATGCCAACATTTCTGAGAGATCATTCAACCTAAGTGTTGACATGCATACTTTGCAACTTTTTATTACGGCTCTCTTCTTGGAATCACACATACCACTTCATGTTAAGGGGGGGGGGGGGGGGGATTTTGGACACCTAATCCTCTATGGGTAGGTGTAGAAGGTGAATGGACAAAGGAATCCAAGGGTCACTCCAATGTATTATATATGCATATTTGTGAAAAATAATACAAATCATGCTTATATTTTCCATTGATTTTTATTATTTCCTATTTGTGTGTGTTTACCATGGCTAAGTTCAACATATGGTATTGGGTGGTGATGTTGGTAATCCATTGATAGTTTTGATCTAATATTGATCTTCTCTTAGAGAAAAGTTTCAACTTGTATTATATATTGACTGTGATTATGAATACCTATTAGGAAAAATACTGAGAGCGGGGGGAGGGGGGAGTGAATCAATATTTTTTTTACTACAAAAATTTATTTTCTTATTCTGCATTTTGTACGTTAATATCATTTATGAAAACCATATATGTACGCAACTTTTGTGAAGTAAAACCACATATATTCAGTTAACCAACTTTTCATATGTTCCATCCACTATTCATTTTTAACCATTGCATCATTATTCATCAAAAACCATGAGAAGCAAAGATAAAATAACACAATACTTAAGCAACACACGTAGAACACCAAGATTTTAGGTGGAAACCCAATGTGGTAGAAAACCATTATTGTTTTCATCTCTGTATTATTCTTTTATTATAAAGGAAAACATATTAAAATCTTGTAATAGCATAGACACATACCAGTATGCAGGAACCCACCTACAGAAGGATAAAACCTTCTCTCATTCTCTAGCACCCACTGGAAGGGAGCTCCAACCCCCTGATTTCATTCTCTAGCTCCTACTAGAAGGGATATCCTGCCTTGCAACACTCAGCTTCTTGTGGACAACTTTTCATAATATTTCAAACTAGATCCACATGTTAAACAATCATCAGCCAACTTGGAGACCACCTTTCATAAAATTTTCAAATTGGACCCATATCAATCATAAACCCAAACAAACTAAAGCACTGAATCTGATACATTTTTACACTACAAATCAATTGAAATCTAAAGCATCAAATAAATGAATGTAGAACCCAACTGAAAAAAAAAAATATCAAATTTTGTAGGTGATATTAATGAATAAAATCGTGTATATACGTACTTTCTCTTTATCACACCTGCGTACAAATATCAAATTACTAACAGCTAAATATGACTCGTTGCATTACTGAAACAAACACTGAATCATGTACTCATATGATCACAGATCTTGACCCAATTATAGATCATCGCACTATATCATTATCACTAATCAAAATTCCATTCATAACCAACTCAACCCAACTAGTACTGTCAAACATGGATTATCATGATAGATACATCATCAATAGATGGCAACAAACAAAATGTATTTGATCAAATATCATCAACAAGTCATATTGCAAAAACTTATAATGTATATGCTGCTTCCCTAAAGCTTTTCCTTGTATGTACGTGCTTATAATTTATAACACCTACGTTCAAATTAGCACATATTGAAAATGATTTCACAGAATCTATACGTGACCATGCAGATATGGATCTTCATATGTACGTGATTATCCTCAAACAAAATTGCATACAAATCTTAAAATTATTGATTCAAACCTACACTGCTATCACAATACATATTGTGCATACTTCATTGTCACACATTCATACTAGAGCATTATTATCATTACTGTTAAGGAGGTAAATCCCCTCTGCGGATAGAGGCGATCCCACTAGCCCTAGATTGGGTCTAGCAAAAATCGAATCACGTAATGACATTGGTTCCTAGTTACAAGAAAGACAAAGACTGCGATAAGTAGCCTACCTCAAATCCCACACTGTTGTTGTCGATGAAGAAACGGTGCTCCTTGTCTCTATCCTGACAGATCGTAATCCTTCCGTTCGTCACGTCTGGACACCTGTACACACGCAGAGAAATGATGACATACAATGTAATACTTAAAGCATGTAACTATATATATGTCAGAGAAGATATAATTCATTGCATTACATAAAAGAGTAAACACAAGAATGGAACCAAAATCAGAGTCGCTTATATTATAAATGACAAAAGGGAGATTACAACCAAATTCTCTGACGCTATGATCTTCCTTTGGTGGGGCTTGCAGCGGAGCGTGTCTCAACAAAGCCTGTCCATAATCTGGATGAAGCTCTCTCTCTTACAGGGTTCTCTTTGGCTCAGCTCTCAATAGTTTCCCAGCTATAGTTTCCTTCCTACAAGTTCAGCTAGCTTGCTAATGGAGAGGGCAAGTTTTTATAGATGGAGGAAGGGAAGTTGGGATCCCTATAATCATGGGATAGGTCCTATCTCTTAGGAAGGTTCCATGAGAGGTGGAAGACCACTTCATATACATGGAGATCTGGAGCCAAACCACTCAACTTATTTTGATGATTCATTCTAGAGTTTGTTAGAGACAAACTTCCACCATTTATTTTTAGAAAAAATCCCTTAATAAGCTTGGCGTGAGTGAAACATAGGGACAGAGCGCCAGTTGGCACGCCCTCTAGTGTGGATTTCCCCCATTGGCATGAGGGATGAACTAGCTAGTCGTGCCAAGGCTAAAACATCTGTTTTTAGGGTTTTTTAGAGGAAATGTTCTTCAAGAGAATGTTTTTCCTTATGCAGGAGGATGCCATGAAGGTGTTTGTAGGAAATTTTACTATTCACAGGTCACAAGAATAGTCCTCCAATGTATGGGACGAGGGATTGTAGGGACGGTGACAAAATGCTATGTAACAGATTCCCCCTAAAGCATGAGGTCCGAGAGAGAGGGAGGGGTGAAATGATTTATGAGAATGCGCCCAACTGAAAACACTACCATCGAAAGACCTACAAATACAAATACAACTGATATCTCTCATACATGATATGTGGTATGGGCGCAACCATCCATCATAGAGTGTACAATAACCGAGATCCAAGGTATGGACGCAGCCATCCAGCAAAGAAGGATCAACAAGTAAACCCAGGTATGGTCGCAACCATCCAATCAAATGAGTCGTGTAACCAATCATGATAATCCACAAAGAATCCACGGCCTGGATTTTATCAGACAAGATCTAGGGTCTTGTGCTCCATCTCGACCCGAACACAGTACAAGTCCAAGCATGCGAATAAGTGAGCTAAATTCGAACATGCAGGAACATCGCTTGATTACCAGCCAATAATGAAAGTTGTTAATATATGTGAGAGAAACCACTAGTAATGAAAATGGCTCTCAAGGTACAAGAGGTACAGTCCACGAAATGTGAACAGTGAGCTAGCTTCGAACACTTGCAGAATCATTCGATCGAAGGCCAATAATGACAACCTTGCATCGAATGCGAAGAACCTGCCATTGAGGCATGTAAGCTCTAAGGCACCTGAAGGGAGTCTCTAGATCAGCCTCTTGGATAATGAGCTAAAGTCGAAAGGAAGTGACCTTGATCGAAGGTGGGCCATAGTGTTTCCCACATCATTGACATGAGACAAAGGAACATGATGTTTGTGAATAAAGATCAAGAGAGAATCAGAGGGAGGTTGAAAACTACAGAGGCCAAATTCTCTTGAACATATCGGCGGCATGATACTGGATTTGGCAGTATTTGACATCAAAGGATCTAAGGTCATGATGACGTGGAAAAGAGCAGATGAGTGGTCAAAAGAGATTACCCAAACCCACAGAGGCAAGCAGATAATGAGATGAGATGTCCCCAACCTGACATGAATGCAAACAAGTGCCATGTTCAATAGCAACATACTGCCAACCCGATGATGATACTGGTTCCATTTCCCCCCACCATTTCTGGCGAGTACCCCAATAATTTTTTGAAACAAGCTTGAAGGGGATAGCGTATTCTTGTGATATAAGTTTGTCCTTCAGACAAATCCGACCTAGTATATTTAAGGAGCCCTAGTAAGGAGGAACTCGAGTAACGTCATTATGATGGAGTCCAATGTCATCTGTTTTTAACGATTTTGACAAATTAATAACTCGGCGTCTTTTTATGTTTAGAGAGTTTGAAAAGACAGCGGAAAAGAAAACTCCAGCAGTCCCTTTTCGTAAATAGTCCCACAGATCTGAAAAGGTAGAAAACTATGTATGAGAGGACCTCCTAGTCGCGATAGGCTAGGGTATTCCTTTTTCGTAAATAATCTATCCCAACCCGAAAAAGGGGTAAACGTATACTGGGTATATGTCGTTTCACAACCAATTTAACGAGCTCAAAACAACAAGAGACTCAGTGATATTTTTAGTTTTAGGGAGTCAGAAAAGAGAAAAAATGTGACTCCAGTAGTGAATTTTTCGTGTTTTTACCGAGTCCAAAAAAGTATAAAATACAACTCGTGTCGTCGTCCTAATCATGTGAAAACCTGTCGCTACACAAAAAGCAAGTGTAAAACCCATTTTTCAACAAAACATAGTGAAATATTGGAAAAACAAGTCTCAAAACCTAAATTTGATTTGGAAAAGTTATAAATATGACCAATAGTAAAAACATATATACTTTTTACCTTTTTACCTCTGTGCAGAGCGATAATGAGTTATTTCTGTGCGATCTTGCGGTGATGACCGTGGACAATCTAGTGCACTATTCAGGATCCCGTATTTTCTAGGTAAGAGCTGCTTCCATTAGCCATTTTTTGAGCCATATTTCATAGATTTTCATTATCATTTGGCATCCCTGAGGGGAGGATTTGAAAAACTAGGGCTTCCATGGTTGGCACGGGTATCAGGCACGGACCTGCGCCAATCGACCTATTTTTGCAAAGGGGCCACGCTAGGTGGCACGACTATCATCAAAACAACCACACCAACTGCACAACCCAATATTCCGCTCAATTTTAACAAAAATTGAGCCAATCAACTGTTATTATAAATGCCCAAGGGATCTTATAATGTTCTTATGACCAATTTGATGCAGGTATAAAGAAAAAATGGTGATTGAATGGAAAGAAAGGGAGCACAGTGAAGAAGACAAGTTGGCAATGGAGAATGAGCAATGCATGAATTTTCTTCAAAATTGCGGGTTAAAGAAATTCTTCTTAACACCATGTCTCAGGGCTCAGCCCAAATTACCACAATATTTGATAAGTATGTGGGATGAGGACGAAGAGAAGTTTAAACTTCGAGATCAAGTACTTGAACTCGAAGTGTCTGATATCTACTTCATCACTGGAATTTCATGCAGAGGTCCAGTTACGATTATGACAGGCACCAGGCCTTCTGGCGAAAAAATTTCGATGGTCATGGAGAGGGTGTGCCCGGGGGCACAAACGGGATCAGGTAGTGGAAAATTTGACATCCATATTGTTCCTAACCTAGCACTCAGAGTGGTGCTACATACCATTACGTGGGCTGCGGGGTCGTAGGCACCGCACGAGGCTACCAAAACACAGCTCCTCTTGGCGTCAGAGTGCATGAATCCCACAGTGTTTGACTAGGCCATAGCTGTGGCTATGAACATAAAACGACAATTGACCAAATGCAAAAAGGCAAAACTGAAGCAGTTTGGGTACGGGTCAATCCTGGTATTGTTCTTCCTAGAATGGCTGCCTATCTTCTAGGCCCAGGGGGCGATAGTCCCAGATCCACCATTGAGAGAGCCACGGATGGCTCGATGGGCAACATTAATGCCCAGGGTAGGGGGCGGCCAGCAGATGTCATGGCAGCCCGAGTTATTTGGATAGCTCCAACAACAGCTGATCATCGTGGAGGACTAGCCCTATGCGGGCACTAATTTCACTAGAGACCCAGACCTTCTGCTCCTGGAAGGAGAGGACTGGGATGAGGAGCTGGATAAGATTCTTTTTTATTTTTATGAATTTTATGATTTTTTGGTATACATGCATTTTATAACAATTGATCCTATATGTATGCAGATGTTGGCCCAGAGAGGCCTACTGGGATGTCACTGATAGGGAGGAGGACTCCGCTCGCTTATGACCCTCAAGATGAGGGGGGCGAGAGGGACGCACTGGTACAGAACCTCAAGGGGATTTCTCGTGGGGTTTTGGACTATGCTCCCCTAGCTGATGTACCTATGGGTTACCAGAGGCACACTGTAGGGGTGTCACGTCGCCTCCATCGCTTACTGAGGCAGTTGGTGTGGGCAGTGACGTGCTACCATGAGCACCATGCCGATTAGTCACCTAGGCTTTTATTTTCATATTTTTGAGAGACATGTCATATCCGAATGTAATTAAAAAAAACATGTATATTTTTTGTATTTCATATGATGCACATGCTGCAAACATTCGATATATATATATATATATATATATATATATATATATATATATATATATATATATTTTATATATATATATATATATATATATATATATATCTTATACATGGATCTTATTTACATATGATGATGTTTTTATATATTATGTAAATTTCTAATACAATGTTATCTAATGTATCAGCTAAATAATCTGCATAAATAACGACCCAATGGAAAAGTTAAAGGTTCACAAAATGCATCACACCAACATATTTTATTTTTTCACAAGCTTAAAAGCGCAAATGCAAAATATGCTTGAAATGAGAAGGGAAACCAGGCATGCCCCTAGCATGATGACTCAATTCGAGGTGTACATGCCCCCCAAGCTGCAGTCCATAGAAAATGGAGTGAAGGTTCAAAACCCAAGAGTAAGAGAGACTTGACTTGAATTTTACGAAATCTAACAAAACTCTAACTGAACGAGACCGTGTTTCATTGTTTTAATGAGGTTGACACACTTAAAATAACACTCCTTGAAGCATCTTGTTTCATTGTTTAGGGAGCTTGACGCAAGAAGAGGAACTATGCTCTGACGAGCTCAAAGGAGCAGGTTCAGGAGGGGGATAACCAGATTCAAAAAGCTCGAGACAATTAGACATTGCCCCCAGGCCAAGCATGAACGAGGAACGATGATGTTCTTCGCTCCACGACAGATCATCGAGATACATAGTCTCCACGATAGCTTCATCAGACAGGAAAATGTCTCTCAAAGGATCAGGCGAATCTGCATCGCCAAGCCAAGGGGATTGAGAATAAAAATCAAGAGCCATGCTCAAAGGAGCATGATCACCAAGAGGAGGATCTAATGCGGCAATGATCTCCCAATAATTGATTTCAACTAGGGTCAGAGGCATCGATTCTCCAAAAGAGGAAACCTGTTCAGGAGAAGGGATGATCCACGGGTCATCCGACGTAGAGATCATGTTGACTTGAACGGTGTTCGGTGGTGGAATGGGAAAAATACCCATGAGAACGAGGTCCTTCAAAATACAAGGTCCTATATTGTCAGGGGGATTAGGAATTTGATCCACGTATGGCACGTTGTTCTCGAAGGATGAGGTAAAAAAATACAACTGATCAATAGTAATAATCTTGCCCTCATGCTAAAATTTCAAAAGTCGAAAGAGGGTGGAAGGAATGCACAACATGGCATGGGTCCAACTGCGACCGAGTAGAATATTGTAGTTGAGTTTGGCATAAACAACTTCTACTTCGACATTGATTGTATTACCTTGCAATGTGATCGGTAGACTCACGATAACACCCAAGGGTTTTGATTCCCTTCCATTGAATGCTTCGAGGGAATTGGGAGATGAAGTGAGGGCTGGAGAGTCGATGGCCTTCCAGCAAGCAGATGACATAACGTAAGTAGAGGCACATTCATCCACAATGGATTTGTGAATATTGAGGCCGTTGATGCCAACTTGTATAACAAGGGAAATCTGGTGCGGAAGTCGAGGGACAAAATTCTCTAGATCGAAGGTGAGAAGGCTAGAATCGGCAGGGTCAATGCCGCTGATTACAGATAACAAAGCTTTTCGCTGAGATGGGAAACTCTGAAGCACTTCCAACACATACATTGTAGAAGGCACCTGTGCCAAATCCTCAACAATGCTGTAATGCTGAGTAGCACGGGCATTTGGATTATAGGAAGTCTTTCGGAGAACACCTTTGGAAGGTGGCCGTACAATGGGTTCAGCACTAGGCTTCTCAATTTCAAGAGGACCAGAGGCAGGTGGGGGAGGCAGGCCATCAATGACTTCCTTCCCAGCTGCCTGGCATGATCTGGCATAATCCTTCGACCAAGTGGAAATAGAAACAAGTGCCGCACCATTCATCATGAAAACTTGAGACCCAAACAGTGCAGATGGCGAAGGCTACTCGACCATCTGGGTCTGCTGAGATGGAAAAGGTTCCTTAAGAACTTCTGGAGTTCCCTCAGAGCCCTTAAGAAGTTGACTAACTTCGAATCGTCTGGGAAAATCTTTGGTGTAGTGGTCTTCATCACAGATCAGGCAAGGGTACTTCGGTTTTCATTGCGAACCATCATTAGCACGTGGTTTGGAGGATTCTGGTTTCGGGGCATCAAATTTGGCTTTGCCTTTTCCCTTCTTCTTCCCTTTGGAAGTATTTTCCGCAGGGTTGGCCTGGATGGTGTTGACCTTCGCGGTCTTACCAGAATATGGAGTATCTAGAGGAGTAGAATTGTTGGAAGAATTCGATTTTTTCTTCCCATTAGAAGAATTACGAGAAGTATGGGAGACGGAACCAATAACACCGTCAACCGATGGGGTAGCTAGTGCATTAGAGGTCCCTGGTCATGGGGCATCATTCAAGATATCGTATAACGTGTCAAACTAGGAGTACACTAAATCAAGGTACTGGGCATAAGCAATAGCTTGTTCCTCGGTTACACATGCCCCATAGCAAAGTCTTGTGCAATCTTGTTGACAAAGGAGGTAGTGAAACAGTGGGTTAGAAGCTGATCAGGAATATCAAACTTGATCAGACGATGACGACGTCTCCACTCGTGAATATGATCTAAAATATGAGTGGCTTTGTCTTATTTCAGAGATGTCAGGAGATGCATCCCAGCTTCATAACGAACCAGTAACTGGAAATGCATCAGGAATTCCATAGCTAGAGTATTAAAATCTTGAAAAATACCACGGGGTAGTTCTATGTACCATTTAGCAGTAGCACCGGTGAGAGTGCGCTGGAAAAGATGTAGACTAATCGAATCATCTATCTAAGAGTTAGAAGAACACCACAAATGATATTTCATGACATCTCCTTGGGGGTCTTCTCCAGATTTACCCTCGAATTTAGGACAATCACCAGGCACCTTCGTTGGAACCAGGGGCCAATATGGATTATGAAGAATTGGATCATTGGTTAGTTTGGATACGTCTGGTAATTCCAACGTGGTGAGAAAAGGAAATTGAGGGTTAAAAGGCATGCCAGGTCCCCGATAAGGACCTATACCTGTACTCCAACCTGGTTGAGGATAACTCTACCCCCATTGGTTCTGTCCCAGAGGATCCTGACCATAGGGGGTATAAGTCATATAATTGGGTTGATATGGCGGCTGAAAACCAGGATACAGGGGTTGATAACCAGGGTACTGATTCTGATTATATGTGGGCCCCATTTGAGTAGTGTATGGATTTGACTGCGGAGTATAAGTGTAGCCTGGCTGTTGAAGGTAATAACCAGAACCTTGGGGCGGGTTGTTAACCGATCGAGACTGACCTTGAAGGTAATAGCCACCTTGAGGTTGAACGGGCTGCTGGTAAGTGGGACCCTGCTGAGTCTGATAATTCGGGTGTACAGGTGGATTTTCCTGTGGCATAGAATAGATCAGCTACTGAGCAGGGTTAACAGGTTGTGCAGGTTGTCCTAGTTGAACAGGTTGACCTGGCTGTGCAGGTTGCCCTGGTTGAACAGGTTGACCTAGCTGAACAGGTTGTCCTGGTTTAACAGGTTGACCCAGTTGATTAAGGACACCAGGCTGCCCCGGCTGAGCAGGTTGGCCTAATGGCAGGAGAGGGCCAGGTTGTGCCTGATAACTAGGTTGACCTGTGATAGGACCATAAGATGGCCCTAGCTGTGCAACATTTTGACCAATTGGAAAATGAGGTTGTTGAGGTTGCACCAACGGTTGATAATGTAATGTTCCAAATTATTCTTCAATAAATTAGAACATTAATTTTTGCCTAAATTCACTTAGGAGATGAATAATTAGGCAAGGAGGCCCAATGACAATAAAAACATAAATAAAATCCCTCTAGTATGAAAAGGGATCCTCCATGGAACCAGATTTCACACCCTCATGTGTGAAAGGAGATATTTGCAAAGAGGGTTGACAAAGTCAACCAACAAAGGATATGAGGTGGAAAGCACTACATGACAACGTAGGAGGGAAGCTTCTAGAGGAAGGGAAACCCTAATTCAAGGTAGGACCCATGGAGAGCCTTCATTTGCTATATATGGAGAGGAAGAGATCCATTGCCATTCATGCATATGTTTATGATTTCATGTCTATTCAGACATTGAGCATTCTTTACTGCTTAGCAAGAATTGTCGGGAAAATCCTGTTTAGTATTTCCACACCTTCTTTAGAGGCATATTTAAGGTTGGTTCTTCATTCTCCACATTTCTTGGCTCAAGTCCAAAGCATCTCCTTTAGGACAACGTTATTGCTGCATCAGCATAATATTGTGTTGTAGGGTGTTGTAATGGAGGCTTCACAACACCTCTTCCATCTTTTTTTTTCAGAGAGAAAGACTTTCCTGTCTTTGGGAGATCATATTGGAACCTTGAGAGCTTATTTGTAGATCTTGGCACTTGGCCATAGTGTTCTATTCCACTCACTGCGCAGTCCCTCTTAGTGACCGTGTTATTTTCATGGTGTATCTACAATGAGGGTTTGCAGATTGATTTGAGGGTGAGATCTCAAGTGTAAGGATCAGCCTTCCACTTTGGAGATCCATTGGAAAAGGTCTACTTCAATTTTCTCATCATATTCAGCCTTCTTCTTCAGTTCCAGAGTTGAGTTACAGCAGTTGCCCAATAACTCTGACATTTTTTCCATTTTGTATATTTCAGCCAATCCCTTGGAGGATTGATGTATTTTTGCTTCTAAGGGTTAGAGCTATTCTCCCCTATTGTATTTGAGCCATATATTTTCATATCCATGTATTGACATCATTTTGCAGCATTATTATATCATAGACTGCATCCTCATAGTCTGGGTTTATGTAGAAATAGCAGTGTTCTTTCATATTCATGTACATGTATTGTTGAGGATTGTATTTCCTTTCTTGAGAGGTTGTTTCCTCAAGACTTGTACTCTCTTTTGCTGCTATAAATTATTATTGGCTATATGTTTATCTTCTTGTCTCACAGCTATTAAAATAATGTTGTTGATCTATTGTATCTTCATACATTTGGTGTAGTCCCATTCTTTGGGCAATTCCTGAGGAAGGAATTTCACATATCTATAGACAGAGTCTGTGAAGGGCTAGGTAACCTCTGGAGCTCATCCTTTGTTTAAAGGTGACAAATCTAGTAAATGCCCCCACAGTCTATCTATGGAATAGACTTGTGACATTTCCTAAAAAAGGAACATTACAGTGGTATCAGAGAAACTTTCTTCGCTCAGCCTGTGAGTCTTCGCCAAGAAGATCAGAATGTTGAAGAAGATGAGTTTATTCTCATCTGTGTTCAGATCCAGAGGAGACCTCTCCAAGGAGGTCAAGAATATTGAAAAAGAAGAAGAGGAAGTACCATGCACTTCCTATTCTCATCAAGAAGAAGACATTGAGCATGGAAGACACTTGGATTATCAGATTCTAAGTGATTACCTTGTTGAGTATAGATCTCAAACTAGAGGCTTCAAGGAGGCTCTATATTTTCCTCATTTCATCCATCTGAAGGAAGAGAAGAGACCATGTAGCAGAAAAGAAATAAAAGGCAATATATTTTTGTTGTCTACCTATGATGGTTCATCTACTGCAAAATATTGGGTGAGAAAGTTGGAGGCATTTTTCTTACTACATCCTATAGTAGAAAAAGAAGCTGTTGAAATCTCAGCACTACACTTGGAGGGTGAAGCCTATGGTTGGTGGAGCAGCCACTTGAGCCATGAAGAGGTGAGAAATTTTGCAAATTTCATCCAAGGGTTGATCAAAACCTTTGATGATGAAGGGGTAAAGAAAGAAAATATCACATCACCACTTGAGGAGCCTTGTAATAATGTTGTCACACTCATGGAGGAGCAGCCACATACATCAATAGTTGGGGCAGCCAACACTTTTGAGGAAGGAACTCTTGTAGCCCTACAAGAATTTCCAAATGCACATCAAGGTATGAAATAATTTCCATAATCTATTGTTGCAGCAACTTCTTTTGAAAATTTTGGAAGTTTACTTTTGGATGACCAAGGGTCAAATCACAATGCTATCATAGAGAAACTTGGTTGCACCACGCTGTGCAACATGGAAACATTCAAGGAAGAAGAAAACCATCATTCCCATGAGCCATTGTTTAATTGTACATCACATTGGAGGTTAGGGTTTGAAGCCTTGAAGGATGATGGTAGACATCTTGCAGTGAGAAACCCTTTCTTCCTTCAAGATGACATTTTCTCAATGAGCTCCTCTCAGCTCAAAGAGGAAATTATACTTTTAGATCCAAGACCTCATTAGTTTTGGAAGACTATTGATAAAAGGGAGGTCTCAAGGGGAGATCTCCTTGGAGGTGCACTTCAACACACCATGGAGTGCAATGTTTTTCTTCTTTTCTCACAAGAGCAGATAGAAGATGGAAGACATCTTAGGATGGATAACGTCTCTCATGCTTGTGTTGAACATTCCATGAGCCACCGACATCATGATGGGAGGTTTTTTCCTACCACATATTTGAGTCTTGATAGGGTCTCATTGATCCTTGAGAAGATTTCATTTCAAAATCCCATGAAGTGCAAAGATAGGAATTTGATTTGGGAGGATGGTAGTCCTCATGGGAGGAGTACCAAGATGAGGATAAGAAGTAGGCATCCACAAGTGATTGAGTGGATGTGGTTGATGAGCAAGGAGCTGGGAGGCTACTTGCAAGTTTATGATACCGGTCAGCAGGAGGCTTGGCTGCACTGGTTACTCTTGAAAGATTTTGGCCATCACTTGGCAAACACTCTTCTTAAGAGTAAGAGGATGGATACTTGCATCATTGAGCAGCATAGAGTATGGATGCATGGTGTTGATATGATACTCATATCATTCATTATGTCTTCATCACATGATCAGTATGATGGAGGTATGGGGAGGCAACAAAATGTCTTGTTGCTTTGCTTGTTTCTAGGAGAGCAAGAGTAGATTTTCTCTCACATTTTGCATGATGTTGCGGGAGGAGGAGATGGAATTATCTCCTTGATCTTTGATGATGATTCAGAAGCACTTCCAACTTGGGAAGTATTCCACATTTTTTGCAGCATTATTAAAGGAGTCTTTGACAAGGAGCATGTCAAAGAACAGAGCTTTGTATTGACAGGAGCTTATTTGCATGAGCTCACAACACTGCCACTTGGGAGCAAAGACTTATAGATGAAATGTGCCCAGTGTAAATGTGGTAGATCCATAACCCACAGGTCCCAGGATCATTTCACATTTGTTGCACTTGATGAGAAAAGAGGAGGTAATGATGATAGAAACATCTATCACTATGACATATTCTTCTTAACTTGGATTTCCAAGCATGAGAAGGATTATCTTCTTGCAGCACATGGTTCATTCTTATTCATAGCATGCAAACACACTATGGAGGACTCATTCATGGATCCATGTACCATCTTACTTCCAGCATATGGTGAGAAGTTTGTATACACATTCATTAATTTTCACACTCTTACCATTCTTATGCAATGCATTTCTTCACGCATTTCTTCACAAGGGGGCAAGCTTGTCACATTGCTCCATGAGTTTTATTAGGCCAATTTACATAATGGAGGCAACCATATCTCATATGGCCTTGGGAAAATGTTTTATAATCACATGTATGTTCAGATTTTGCACTATAACATGTATCATATGGAGACATGCATGATTAACCATGTAAGAAGAAACATTTTTCCTTGTACTTTCATCAAGCAACAACTTGTAAAAATGTGTTGTACTTGTTTGGGAAGCTGTTGGTACCTTCTTGCATCACTTGAAACCTTCAACATTTCCTTCATTTTATTGCTGATCATGACTTAATTGGCTGATATAGATCAGATTTGTAAAGGAAGCATGATTATGAGAGAGGCACATGAGTTGGGTGTGTCCTTGAGTGGGAAGAATTCTCACAATTTCTGCATTACATGTTCTAATGGGAGCATGGGAGGAGATATGGCCACCACAACCAAATGTTTGTTCTCTTTTGAGGTGGGCCATGAGATTTATATTCATCCATTGTACATCCATGGGAATTTTTTTTTTCTTGTGTTGTTGTCATATTCTGCCATTTACTCTCCACTAGTATATGTTATGGATTTTGTACATTGCTTGCCATGTAATTTTATGAAGTTGCAGTGGATGAAACTGCACTTTATCCTTGTGAGATATTGTTTGCATCATGTATCATCATGTAAAACCTTCAACAAACTTTTCATTAGGATGTTCCATGATGACCATGTCCTATTCTTCATGGATGGATTGTTTTGGGCCAGCTTGTTCTTCATTGTTGGAGGAGCATTCTTTGGAGGATTGTTCTTCACTTTGCCATTTGAGGGCAATAATTTTGCAGGTCAGGATCAACACACACTCTACAATTTTCATAAGTGGAGAGAAATACAGCTTGGGGTAAGCTATGATGCTTACCATGTTCATATTTTCAGCCCACCATTTCTGGAGCTTGAGGTGGAAGGAGATTTTCAGGAGTTGCCTTGTTGGGAGGTGGCTCATTTTGTTTGGATGATTGCTTGGGGATGGAGGATCCACATGAGGGAGATGTTCCTCATCATATTTCAGACTCCATGCCTTGAGTGGAGACCTTCCAGTTCTGTCCTTGCATTTTCTTGGGGACAAGAAACATTTGGGAGGGGAGGACTGTAATGTTCCAAATTTTTCTTCAATAAATTGGAACATCAATTTTTTCCTAAATTCACTTAGGAGATGAATAATTTGGCAAGGAGGCCCAATGAAAATAAAAACATAAATAAAATCCCTCTAGTATGAAAAGGGATTAGCCATGGAACCAGATTTCACACCCTCATGTGTGAAAGGAGATATTTGCAAAGAGGGTTGACAAAGTCAACCAGTGCAGGATATGAGGTGGAAAGCACTACATGAAAACGTAAGAGGGAAGCTTCTAGAGGAAGGGAAACCCTAATTCAAATTAGGGCCCATGGAGAGCCTTCATTTTCTATATATGGAGAGGAGGAGAGCCATTTCCATTCATGCATATGTTTATGATTTCATGTCTATTCATACATTGAGCATTCTTTGCTGCTTAGCAAGAATTGTCGGGACACTCCTGTTTAGGATTTCCTCACCTTCTTGAGAGGCATATTGAAGGTTATTTCTTCATTCTCCACATTTCTTGGCTCAAGGCCAAAGAATCTCCTCCAGGACAACGTTATTGCTGTAGAAGTATAATACTGTGTTGTATGGTGTTGTAGTGGAGGCTTCACAACACCTCTTCCATCTTTGTTTTTCAGAGAGAGAGACTTTCCTCTCTTTGGGAGATCATATTGGAAGCTTGAGAGCTGATTTACAGATCTTGTCACTTGGCCATAGTGTTCTATTCCACTCACTGTGCAGTCCCTCTTAGTGACTGCGTTATTTTCATGGTGTATCTGTAGTGAGGGTTTGCAGATTGATTTGAGGGTGAGATCTCAAGTGTAAGGATTAGCCTTCCACTTTGGAGATACATTGGAGAAGGTATACTTCAGTTTTCTCATCGTATTCATCCTTGTTCTTCAGTTCCAGAGTTGAGTTGCAGAAGTTGCCCAGGAACTCTGACATTTTTTCCATTTTGTATATTTCAGCCAATCCCTTGGAGGATTGATGTATTTTTTCTTCTAAGGGTTAGAGATTTTCTCCCCTATTTTATTTGAGACATATATTGTCATATCCATGTGTTGACATCATTTTGCAGTAGTATTCTATCATAGACCGCGTCCTCATAGTCTGGGTTTATGCAAAAATAACAATGTTCTTTCATATTCATGTACATGTATTGTTGCGGCTTGTATTTCATTTCTTGAGAGGTTTTTTCCTCAAGACTTGTACTCTATTTTTCTGCTATACATTATTCTTGGCTATATTTTTATATTCTTGTCTCACAGATATTAAAATAATGTTGTTGATCTATTGTATGTTCATACATTTGTTGCAGTCCCATTACTTGGGAAATTCCTGAGGAAGGAATTTCACATATCTATAGACAGATTCTGTGAAGGGCCAGGTAACCTTTGGAGCTCATCCTTTGTTTAAAGGTGAAAAATACAGTAAATTCCCCCACAGTCTATCTCTTGAATAGACTTGTGACATTTCCTGAAAAAGGAACATTACAGATAAGGATGGGTTTGCCCACCAGGACCATACAACGGTCCAGGTTGATACCCTGGTTGCCCTGCCAGTCCTTGAGGTTTACCTGGTTGGACCACAGGGTGAGGCTGTAGAGTTTGACCTTGAGGATTGTAGGACTGCCCTTACGGACCGCAAAACAATCCTTGCTGGACCGAAGGTTGTCCCTGAAAGGGTTGTCCTTCCAGGTCGTACGCATAACCTGGCTGGGCCGAAGGTTTTCCCTGTAAGGGTTTTCCTTGTGGGCTAGAAGAATATCCTTGCTGAAACAAAGGTTTTCCCTTAAGGTTTTGCCATTGTTGATTAGAAGGTTTCCTAGGTTGGGTAGACAGAAAACCGTTAAAATACTGATGAGCCTCAAGAGCAGGAAAACGAAGGGGGTTGCCTTGCTCATCATATTGATGTGAAAATACATATATCGGGGAACCATCTGGTCCATAATGGGAAAATTAAGGATGGTGAAGATCCCGAGAGGATTGATCAACCTTGGAGATTGACGACTGTAAAGACAACTGATACTCCTCGGGATAAATGTTCTCCGGAATAGCATAAGCTATATAAATGTCTTCAGGAATTGATGAGGTCCTAGTTGACTGAGTAGTGACAACAGGCATAGACGCAACCACACAAACAGTAGGTCTAACAGGTGTCGATGTAACAAAAGGAGATGCCGTGAGAGGCGTCAATGGTGACATCCCCAATGTGGGAATGGTCGGCCTCGTGGACAGAGTCGATATTCCGATAGAGGCAATGGTGGCCATGAACTGAGTTAAAGACCTATATCCAGCTAGGAGCGAAGGACCAAGTGAATATATAACAGAAGGTTCAGGGATGTCTTCGGGAAAAAGCTGGTAATCTTCACCAGAAGTAGGAATTCCCTCACTAGGAGACGAACTGGACGAGTCCATATCTGACCCTGTCGTAAGATCTCCTAAAAGACGACGGGGACTAGGAGGTATAATAGTAGCCAAAAAGGGTGATCCTGATGTAAGATGAGGGAAGTGTTCCCCTACTCCAAATCCAAACCAAGTGTTGGACAAGGGCCAATTGAAGCCAACTGGTCCTCCAAAGGGAAGTTCAGATATAATCGGTCCCTCGTCGAGAAACTCGGATACAATGGGCTGCTGATACTCAGAAGAGGACTGGGAGACCTCTGATGAATCGTCTGTGTAAAGATAACCAGTAGACGAAACTGAGGGTTCCGCCACTGTGACTGTAACGAAAAGAGGAAGAGATCAAAACAAAGACACACAGGCAAAAACCAAGGAAAACAACAACATGCTGAAAAATCAATCTCTAAATGGGTGTGTGATCGTAGGTGATTAATTTTACCACATTGAAACTGGAAATTTTACTGTTTCATGTTTTAAGAGTCTAGAAATGAGTAAAAGGTGACTCTATCACTTTCAATTTGGAAACAAGCATGAAAGGACAAGCGCTTGATGATCTTTTCAAATTTAGTGAGTCAGTAAAGATTAAAATGACTACTTTGGTAATCTAGGCAAATGGGTGTACCAGATATCTGTGAACTGCCATATACACCTTGGTAAAAATGAAAGAGAAATCAACCAAGGACTTAACGTAAGTGCATGTAATCTCCCCGAATGCTTTGTCCGGTGTATCACGGGTAAAAGGCGGCAGAATTAGCTTCCCATAGATAAAGGATTGTAACCTAATGGGGTATCCATTTATATACGCGACGGTATGGGGAGAAAAAATTCGTACTAGCACTGTCTGTAGCCAGATGGTGAGCAACAACTGCTAGGCTTAAAGACGCCGGAACACGTCTCTACCTTAGACTAGTAGATGTTCCGTTAATGTTTCAATGTTGCCTTAGGTTAATTCAGTAAATTTTAAAGTTGATCTTCAATTTACATTTCAATTTCAAGGCTTTATTGAATGTTGGATCTCATAAAACCTCTAAATGCAAACTACATGCGATAAAATATCATTTTGTTCAATGAAGAGCTATCTACAGGAGAGTTGAGAGCTTTTAAAATGACAACAAAATGAAGACACAAAAACATCCACTACTGTTTCAAATGCAAGCTAATGAAACTAGAAAACTTCTCTCTAGAGTTATCTAACACAAGTAATGCGAAAGACCTTTCAATTTTCACTATGCCAATAAAAATGCAAAAGATTTTGTTTTTTTATTTTTCAATATTTTATAGCAAATGCACTAAATGAATGAAAAACTAATGAAAACATCAATTCAATAAATGACAGAGAGAGAGCCGAAACAAAAACGTTCACTCAATACAAACATACACAATCAAAATTCAAACCGATGACAAAATCCCCCAAAGCGAAGAAGAATCTCGAAAGAGACTCCAACAAACCGTGTAATCTAGGCTTGGAGAAACATAAAGAAAAATCAAACGAAATAAAGGACAATCACTCAATTAACACAATGATTCAATGGGATTGAATAAGACAAATGTAGAGAAGCACAAAAAAAATTTACTGGGCAAGAAAAGACCCAAAACTCCCACGGGAGGCTCAGCACACTGAAGAACCTAGAAGCCCTATGGATAAAATTCAAAACTGACAGTAAAGGGCGAACAACAAGAGGACAAGGGCCAAACACAGTAAAAAATGACTCCAAGGCACTCAATCAATAAGAAAAATGACACCAAAACCAAAAATCAAGCTTAGAGAGCCCAAAAGCAAGCAAACCCTAACACCAAGGAAGGTGAACCAAACAGGGGTTTAGGGTTTAACACCAAGGAAGGTGAACCATAAAAGAAAATAAATCAATCAAAAGCCAAAAAACAACCTAAATGAGGAAGGAATAACTCCCACTGATTCCCCAGTGGAGTCACCAAATTTTTGAGGAGGTAAATCCCCTCTGTAGACAGAGGCGATCCCACTAGCCCTAGATTGGGTCTAGCAACAATCTAATCATGCAATGACGTTGGTTCCTAGTTACAAGAAAGACAAAGGCTGCGATAAGTAGCCTACCTCAAATCCCACGCTGCTATTGTCGATGAAGAAACAATGCTCCTCGTCTCTAGCCTAACAAATCACAATCCTTCCGTTCGTCACGTCTGAACACCTATACACACATAGAGAAATGACAAAATACAACATAATACTTAAGCATGTAACTATATATCAATTAGAGAAGATATAATTCATTGCATTACATAAAAGAGTAAACACAAGAATGGAACCAAAATCAAAGTCGCTTATATTATAAATGAGAAAAGGGAGATTACAAACAAATGCTCTGATGTTATGATCTTCCTTTGGCGGGGCTTGCAGCGGAGCGTGTCTCAACAAAGCCTGTCGGGAATCTGGACGAAGCTCTCTCTCTTACGAGGTTCTCTTCAGTTCAACTCTCAATAGTCACCCAGCTATAGTTTCCTTCCTACAACTTCAGCTAGCTTGCTAATGGAGAGGGAAAGCTTTTATAGATGGAGGAAGGGAAGTTGGGATCCCTATAATCATGGGATAGGTCCTATCTCTTAGGAAGGTTCCATAAGAGGTGGAAAACCACTTCCTATACATGGAGATCCAGAGCCAAACCACTCAAATGCTTTTGATGATTCATTCTGGAGTTTGTTAGAATCAAACTTCCACCATTTATTTAAAAAAAAAATCCCTTAATAAGCTTGGCGCGAGTGAAACATAGGGACAGAGCACCAGTTGGCATTCCCTCTAGTGTGGATTTCCCCCATTGGCACGAGGGATGAATTGGCTAGTCGCGCCAAGGCTAAAACATCTATTTTTAGGGTTTTTCAGAGGAAATGTTCTTCAGGATAATGTTTTTCCTTATGCAGGAGGATGCCATGAAGGTTTTTTCAGGACATTTTACTATTCACAGGTCACGGGAATAGTCCTCCAATGTATGGGACAAGGGATTGCAGGGACGGTGAAAAAATGTTGTGTAACAATTAGAGATCTTTCATTTTTAGTTATATCCAAAATAGATCAAGCAAGTATGTTCATTATTCTTTAATATAATTTCATATCTATCATATCTGAACCTCCTATATGCTCACTGGTGCATTCCTATTCCAAATAAAATCATACATAGATAATGCATTACTTGCACACCTAACACTTTGATCTCCTCCTTATATGGTATTAGCCTTAGCCAATACCTTAGGTCAATCCCTTATTAATGTCGTTGATATTATTTTATGGGATCAAATAACCATTGTCGTACTCATTACTATCGGCCAATGCCATGGTAAAGACCCCTGGTATTCAAGTTATCATGGTGTGGATTTTGTACACGAATTTTCTTCATGATATTTGTGTATGTACGCAACCTTTATTCATACGACTCACTTATACTTTCCCAAGCCAATACCATGGTAAATACCTTTGGTATTCAATTTTTCATGGTGTGTATTATGTACTCAACTTTTATTCATGATACATGTGTATGTATGCAACCTTTATTCACAAGACCCACGTATACATTCCCAAAATTCACCTTTATCATTCCTATGTATCTGAACTTGACATTGCTTTGTGTTAGGGTCCCTTGATTTGGCCGATTGGCGAGCCAAATGACGATGTAACATCAAACCAAGCTTTGGAGCCCGAGGACCTAGCCTTCCTGGACTCAGAGAGGGCTCTCTCTATTAGATGTAAAAGATATCGGTGTGTTTGCTTGGGGTGCTTTGATATTAGGCTAGTTATGAAGTATGTTTTTAGTTTTTTGGTTTTTTAAGTTTGTGAGGGATAAAAATGATCAAAGATATAAAAATGGATAACAAGAAGTCAGATCAATTGGGCTATGGGGTCAAACAGGTCAAGGAAGCTATGAGATGATGATGCAAGGCTGCTGTAGGGCCGATTTGATTCAAGGTAGAAGGGATCTTTGGGCAAAATGGAGTAAATGAACATCAAGTTGGTGAAAGACAAGGGATTTCAAGTGTAACTAGTTGATAGCAGACATAAACATGTTATAGCAAGCCATTAATAATGTTAAATGTAACTATGAGCTAATTAATACATAGAAATCAAACATTCCAGCCATACATAGAAGTATAAGACCCTCTAACTTTGGGAAATGGCTATCAGACTTTGGGGAAAACACATAAGAAGGACTAACAACTCATAAAACTATGCCGGAACGCCTAAACATAGTCTTTTAGTTATTGGGCACTTGGACAAACAAGCTTTCATAGTTTTAGGCAAAGGGCTAGATCGGGACTAGGCCTCCTTGGTTCAACAAGATGATAAACTAATCAGTCAAAGAGATAGTTTCATGGATAGAACTATGGACAGCTTATAGGTAAGTAGGGCACACCATGAATCCTACTTAACATGCATAGAAATTGTAAATAAAACTAGCAAACAGTATCCTTAAGTTACTAAAGAGCAGTTAAGAATTCTTTAGTATAACTAAGGAAGAAGAAAACATCAAGCTATGAAGATTCAGGAATTTTGAGGTGCCTCCATGGGCATATCTCAAAATCAATCTCTATTGATCTATAGCAGCAAGAAGCATGTATTATGAATGAAAACTAGAAGACAAAAACATAGCAAGAAACACTATACCATTCTACCATGTCATGGAATCCATCACCAATCCTTCATCATTCATCAAAAGCATCCAAGAGGCAGTCCAAAAATCATAACACAAGTATGTTCTTCAAAGCTCATATGACCAATATATTGATTCTTCTCTCAAGTTCAACCTCTTTTTTTACAATGAATCCTTGTGGAATAAATAGGCTAGAGGAAGGAAAACCTCATGGAGCAACTAGCTATCCCATTGGCCAAGTTAAAATATCTAAACTTGTCCTTGAGGCTTTGCAAAGCCCAAGGCAAAAAATATCCTATAAAATATCTAAAAAACTGCTAAAAACGGAAATTATATTGACTTTACATCATTTCCCAAGTGTAAAAATAGCTTAACGCACATTTGGGAAAAGCAGATTTTTGAGGTTCAAAAATTACAAAAATACTTCATATTTATATCTGAAAAAGGTCCCCTGACTTGCTGGAGGCAATTGGCAGCCTTCCTGATGTCGAAACAAGGCTCATGATGGCTCGTTGGAAAGCTCTCTGTGTCTAATTTCCGGCGCAACTAAAATCATCTCAATCTGATGTCTGGAAGTTCCCCAAAACTGTACCTGTGTGTAAAAAACCAGGAAATAGCAGACTGCTGATATGGCGGGCAGAATGTGCAAAAAGTGGGCATTTTTCGCCAATTTGAGGGGGCGAAAGATCTCCAAATGCTCTAAAAATCGCTGGGGACCTGCTCATAGAATTATGGCATCCACTGGTATCATCCTTCTCCCTTGAAAAATCCTCAAACTAAAATGGCACAATTATGAGTTTTCGACCAAAAACCCAAAAAATGCCAAAAAACAAAAAGTTGTCGAAATGGGCCCAAACTTGGCACATATGACCCTCAGGGGTCCCTAGCAACATGCTCCGAAGCTGAGGCCAAAATATCAATGGCTGATATGCTTTTCTCCTCTTTCTGTGCCGGGCGCTTCTTGAAACTGTTGTTTATCACTACTGAGTTACTGCTGTTCCGCACTCTTCCCCTCTTTTTCCTGCTGCTGCTCATATTTATCACTGTCATGATACTCCTGTTGTCTTGCCTTGGAGGCATTTTGATCTGAATATGCTTTGGAAAATACAAACTGCCTCACTGTGTGTAAACTGCCCTGTTGGAGTCAAACTGTGTCACTTTACTGCTTTGACAGATAAACAATGTGAGTTGGAAGGTTTGCAATCAAGTTTCTTATAATACACAACCTCTGTTATCTTAAAACTTAGCCTTCTACCTTTGAATGTACCTCAGCCAGGCAGATTTCTCAATAGGGTACCATATAGCAAAGAGGAGACAGACTGCTGGGTAATTTTCCTGTGCACAGTGTTAAAAAGTCACCTTTTCTTGTGAATTTGTTAGAGGCCAATCAACACACCTACATCTCTGTCTCCAAGGTAAAATTTAATCATTAAAAACTTGCTCTTCAGAAAGTGGCCTTCCACTTTGAAAATAACTCAGTCAAAATTCTCAGTAGGAAATAATACAGTGAAAAGAAGGGCAGACTGTATGAGGCAGGATGTATACAATGTCAAAGTTTACCTGCTTGGTGATCTTTGGAAGTTAATCAACACATCTTTGTATCTTGGATCAATATTGTATTTTCCAATTATCCCAAACCTGCCTTGTCTAAGTGTGCCAACAGTCAACCAACTTGCATATGTGAAAACAACCCTTAATGCAATTAAACAGTCACTGGCATAATCCTGAGCCAAGATGACAGATCTTTAAAAGACTACAAAGTTTTTAGGCAGAAGCTATGTGAGATTTCTTTTTCAAAACAATCAAGGATTCCTTATGAATGTAACCCTCTGGCTTTGGCAGAAAAAGACCTTTACTCTATAAGCACATCCATTCATCAATACGAGCTGGAAAATCAAAAGGCAAACAAGTGGCAAATATAGTGAATACTGTCCCTTTGTGAGAAATGTGAGCAACCCCCTCCGGAGCTTTAACCTATAAACTTCTGCTTGACCAAGAACCCTTTCTCCCACTGAACTTCACTGTTCTCTATGCATGTCACTTCATTTAAACAAAAACATGCTCATTAAAGTTAACCTTGGTATGAGCATACAGGCAAATTCACAGTTAGAACAGAGGTAACAGATTTTTAGGAAAGCTCCAAAAGCTTAAGCAGAGGCTGTGAGAGATTCCCTTTTCCATAATAATCAAAGCCCTTTTCAATGTAGAATATCATTCATCTTTGGAAGAAAACCTTTATGATTTCTTGAAAATCCACTTGGCAGTGAGGTTTTGAAGGATAGAAACAGTCACAGAGTATTCAGAGAACACTGTCTTCGGTGGTTGAGTAGGGTAACTTTGCCCTATGGCACTTTAAAGAATTGACACACCCTTGTCCTTGATTAAACACAAGGTGAACACACAAGTTTTTAACTTAATCACAATTTCTTTCCCACAGGCACTTCTAACAGTGAATTTGTCATTCAAACATAGCTTGAAACAGTCTTTTTAACCTTTCTGTCACTTTTGCAAATTTTTGAAATCGAGGGGAAAATATATAGGAATACCTTCAATTTAGATGAAAAACCCTTGGGGAGGGCTATAGTAGCATCGGAAAGCCTTCAATTATGCGCGACACTCTTTAAGGACAGAACGGCGCGCAAAAAATACCACCCGGGTGCCCTGTCTGGTCGGGTTGTCGGGCGGTCGGGCGCCGTGTACTGGCGCGTCGCGCAACTGTACAGACGCGTCGCGCATAAACTGACCGCTAGTGCAAAAACGCTCCCAGGCGCGTCACGCTGTTTTTTAATGGTGTAAACCTCTGCACATCGACCCGAATTTCCTTATTTTGATGCTGAGGGCGGTACAGAGCTCTTGCTTGAAGTTTGGAAATGAAAAGATCACCCTCGACCTCATTCCCTTAACATGTTATTTCAAATTCTCCAACGGTCACTTGGTCTTTAAATGTAAAGTGAAATTTTTGTTTGGCCTTTTTGCAGGGTTTTCACAGTCTTTTTGATCCTTTTTAATAACCTCGGTGCATTCCATATCTGAACTTCTTTATAAAAACAAAAATGGCTTAAAAAGCCAGAACTTTGTCTCACTTATGCACAGGTGTTTGAAAAGATAATTTCCAGCTTTGTTCCTTGGGTGACACTTTTAATACCTGAACTTCAATCTGAATGCTAATTTGTTTCTGAAAGGACAGGGTTTTGCACTGTCAACTTGCTTTGAAAACCCCGGAGTTTTATTGCTTCCTCAAACCTTTTCCTACTGCAGATGCCCAGTTTGCTGGTCTTCTTGGACTTGATCATGGCCCTCTTATTTGAGAAAGGCGCCTCTTTTCAACATACTTTCTTGCTTGTAGGTGTATCATCTACGCTATATCTGTCCTTCGAAATGATGCAAAACTGTGTTTGTTTCAAATCATTCAAACAGTGACAGTCTATCAAAACAAACTCCTTTTGCCTATTCATAAAGTTGTATACCTATTCACAATGTCCATCTTGGGAACTAAACCTGAAATACCTCCCATTACTTGTGATGTATATTCTGAAAGGAGAAAATCATGAAGCAAGAAGAACAGGTCTCTTAGAAACAGTTATCATTTTGCTTTGACCAGTGTATTGACCTTTTTGTAATAGAACCATTCCATAGCTCAACTCTGTCCACTGTTTTACCTTCTTGGTGATTTATAGGCTTCTCTTTGGATTGTAAGTGCCATTTTTTGGTTGCATCCATTCAAACTATATTTCTCTGTTTACTTAAGAGGAGTTCCCTTTAAACTTCTTGGCATGTGATAGTGAGGTGACTGTGTGGCCTCTTCTCCTAAGGAAACTGCCCCTTTTTTGTATCAATGACCTGCATATATTCAATATTGTCTCCTGTCCACTATAGGTATAGTTTGACAGACATTTCCATTTGAATGGGAAAACCAATACTTTTGAATCAGAAACACTATCTTTTACCTGTGTACAGACTTTTGCTTTCTTTCATTGTCTCTTTTCACTGCATCTTTTGACCAATTAGTTTTCAAAAACATCCAATGCCTTGGCCATCTGCTCATGAACGAAGGAGGCCCTTCACTAGGCAAAGTATCTGAAGATTGTTTGACAAATCTGTTTGACACAGATTTTCCTTGGATGTGATGGTAAGCAAACAACTTGAAAAACATCAATACTAGCACCTCTGCTTACAATCATCACTGTGCTTCAGAAAAACCCTAGCCAAAGTGTCACTGTCTCCCTGCACTGCTCTGAGGGTGACTGAAATGTCATCATTTGCTTTAGTCAACTTATGACAAATTTTTGAAAGATAATCTCTGTGAATATGGAGGTCAGCACCCTTTGAAAAACAAACAACTTTTCTTCTGCCTGGGTGATGACATGATCTGTCAGCATCTCTTCAATTTGGTCTTGTGGGGAAAACAAGCTTCCTATGATTAGAATTGTTTTTACTCATGATATGGCTTTCTAAGGTTTAACAATTCATATGATTTGAAACTTCAAATGACCTCCTTTATCAGACCAAACTCTGTTTTCCTTTGAACTTGCATATTTCAGACTCTATCCCTGTTATGATTATCACTCACATTCATAAAACCTGGAGATATTTTTTCACTGTTCAGTAAAAGGAAAACCTGAACTTTTGCAATCTTTAAAGTCAATACTAGCCAGCGCCCTCTGCTTGTAGATGAAGGAGGCGCCCTAACCCTCTTCTTGTAAATGAAGGAGGTTCTGGGCCATGACAAATTACCAGTTTGCTGTGACAGTGGTGTCTTTCTCTTACTGTGATTTTCATGCTGGAAAGAGCTGTAAGGTCTTGATGAGTGGCTCTCTGTTTTGCAGACATATCTCAGGCTCATGTTACATTTAGAAGCAGTTGTTCTTCTAACTATAGATTCAAGCATTTCCTCCTGAGATGAAGTTATTTTTCCTGCCTTTGTAGAATCCATAGAACACTGTGAAACACCTAATAGTCAACTTGAGACTGGGGTTTGTGCAGTGCTGAGACCGAGGGGTGTAAGTGGCGCGACTTAGAGCTGTTTGTCAATTTCATTTGTAGAGTGGGAGGTCAGTCATGATTGGTCTGTAGCAGATGGAGGCTTTTTGGCCTTTTGATGATTGCCAAGGGTGAAATGCCTTAAAGCGCCACTTCTTAACATAGGGGAGACTTTTTG
This sequence comes from Pinus albicaulis, assembly GCA_034641835.2. Taxonomy (NCBI): domain Eukaryota; kingdom Viridiplantae; phylum Streptophyta; class Pinopsida; order Pinales; family Pinaceae; genus Pinus; species Pinus albicaulis. The sequence goes on along the minus strand of CM076582.1, from coordinate 1,623,597,455 downwards.
AAACAGATTTGGATTTTTCCTTTTGGAGCTGATGGGCAGACCAGTAGGGCTGAAGCTAGGTAGGATAGTGATAATGAGGTTTTGATTTCGACATGGGTGGACTGAAAAGTAGAAAGGCAAAAAAGTTTTTAGGAGGGTTTTCTAGATGACAAATTGACATAAGGAAATCAGCTTCTAGAAAACTCAGCTATAGATATAGTCATCACTAACATGTAAAAAATACTGATGGCTAACAGTGGCTCCATTTGGGGAGGGCAGCTCCTCGTCAGGAGGTGTCCAGAATTCAGATTTTTGGCTTATGAAGACCGGTGCCTTATCCATTGGCGCAAAATTTACCCTTCTCTTGATGTTATTTCTGAAAAATGACAGCATGGTTAACATCAATGATACTTCTACCTACCCCACTATCTTTCCTAACATTTTTCTTCTCTTTGGCGCATTTGAACTAGCAGCCTTTTGACAATGCATATTTTTCTTTTTGCAAAATGAACCTATCTATTTCTACTCTTATATCTGCCGGGAGTTCAGATTAAACTGATGAACTCCTTCATTGCTCTACCTATGCTAGATCAACTGTCAAGATTAAGCAGTTTGACAGGATTTCATTCTCTAATCTACAACATGAAATTTAAAAATGATCAAATCAGGATTAGGCAGTCTGATTTGTCATGCATTTGCGGCATAAAAGACAAGCTGCACACAAATGTTATTCTGCAATAAAGGGAAACTAGACAAGCGGGGTTAAGATGTACAATGTATTTTTCATCCCTCACTTCTCTCTTTGGTTCTGTTTTAGGCATGTGGAACCAGAATCTCTCCTTAATCTAAACTCTGTGATAAGTCAATCTTACACAATGTTGACTATCTTTGCACTCACTAACTTATCAGCAAATAAATTTAAACATGCTCAGCTATGATTAGGCTAGATAGCTGAACAAGACATTGAAGTACTAGTAGCGGCATTTAGACTTGCTTGCTTTCCGAAGGACTATTTTTTGAAACATGGGGCCTTTTTCCTATCTTCACTTGCCCTCTTTTCTGTTTTTACTGTTTTTGACTTTCCTATCTTTTACTGTTTTTGACTTTTCTATTTTTTCAATATTTCAAACAATGATATGTACAATGGCTGAAAGTGTTTTAGACTCAAAAATCTTGGAAATGACGGAATTTAAGCATCTTATCCTCGTAAGGATCTCCTCTCACCCTTGGCCCACTTAACTCCTGAAAAGAAAAATTTGGGAAATTTTCTCTCTCTAACATGACATAGAGATTCATGCAAGAATCTCTAAACAACCCAGTATCTTCCCTTTGTACCTCTCTGAATATCTGATTTCCACTCCTTTCCTTACTGTATGCTTTCCTCAAGTAATGCATGTATTCTTGGTCATTCTTAAAATAGATAATGACATCATCGAGGTATGCAAAAATGCAGAAATTTAAAACTGGGAACATGGCCTTCATGAACAGATTTCTGATATTAGGTGGTTTTGCAATTTTGAACTTGAAATCTGATCTACCTCCTGCAAACTTGAAAAAATCTTTAAGCTGTCTACTTTGCAAGGGAATCTTATGATCATGACCTGAAACATCATCTTGCGAAAATACATGATTAAAAGCACTTTTATTTGGTAAATCATGGTCTTGGGTAGAAAAAACATATTTTCTGTTATAGGGATATGCAGTATTACTTCTAAAATCAAAGCAGACTATATGGCCATCTGTTTTATCCCTAATTATTTCAGTTTGTTTCAGATTGTTGTGTTTTCTCTTGTCAAAGCTGTTCTTTGAGGGGAAGGTATTGACACAGTAGTTTCCCTTGCTTTTTCTGTAGAAATTGGTATTCTGCATGAGATTTCTGATTTTAGCATTTCTAATTTCTTCATGAAAAGACAGAATATGAGCCAATTTCAGTAGTTCAGGTATGCTGGGATTGCAACTATCATTTTTACTTATAAGAAGTTTATCTTGCATTTTCTCTAGATTATGAGCTGCTGGGACTATGGTCAAAGTTTCACTTGCAGTAGGAGGGTCACATGATGGTAAATTTTTGAGGTATGGTAGAAACATTAAACTCCCTTGCTCCCGGGTTCCAAATAGGTTTATGATGTGTAGGTCTTCTAAAGCATTTACCTGGAAGAAGTTTCCACAAGTCACTGCTGGTGTTTGACTAAAACTAGAGCAATTTGCTTGATAGTACATTAGAGTTTGTGCTTCTTGTTCTAATCCTACTTCAAAAAGGGAAAACTTACTTTCTTCAAGAGACAGCTGTTCATGATCATGGTAGTTTTGAGTTTCTAGTTCATCATAAGGCACCAGGGACAGCTGATGTGGTGGATCTAAGTTTATATCAGTTTCTTCTGACTCTTCTTCCATGTTTTCATCAATATGCATAATGAAAGAGTTTAGGTCTGAATGCAAGGAACACATTGGAATGTTGTCTGGCCTATCTTGACTGCTAATCATGTATTTCATGTGTGATTCTCGGTGGAGTATTCTGGTCTGGCCAAACACAGGAATGGTGGCATATGACATGTCCAGTTGGATATTCCCTTGGAGTTTGGCTCCCCAAGATATAGATAGAAGCATCCCGTACTTGGGAGGAATGTCTGCCACTACTATATCCATGATTAGATGTTTCGCAGGTATTTGGGCCAGACTAAAACAAAGGTCTTTGATCAAACCCAGGCATTGGACTCTACTTGAATCAAATGAATACAAGTCTTTGTATGGTCTTGTGATTTCTAAGCCTAATCTTTCCATTACTACCTTCGGCATAAGATTATGCGAGGCGCCGGAGTCTAGCATGGCATTGTGGAGGATTTGGTCGTGAATGTTTAGGCTAATGTAAAATGGAAGAGTATTTCCTTCTTGGAATTTTCCCTCTATCTTTGGACCAAACAAAACTTCAGGAGTGTCATCAACTAGATTAATAGTGTTTGCATCATTCTCTATATTTAAGACTTTTAGTACTTGGGATTTATAAGAGTTTTGGGCAATGAGTTCAGTAAGAGGCATGGTGATCTTGATCTTGGCAATTTCGCTTTCAAAGCTAAAAGGCAACTGAAGTTTAGATATGTTTGTTTCAGCTTTTTCAACCACGACCCTCTCTATGTTCTGAGTTTGTTGACCTTGTTTCGGGATTTTGTCGGCCATAGTTGCTTCGGTGACTCTAGTAGAAGTACCAGGAGTATCTGAGAGAGGCCTAGCTTGGGTAACTTTAGCTTTGTTTTGGTCAGTTTTCTCAACCTTAATTTTGTCACTGCTTGATGCTTTCTTGAGGATGGTATCTAGAGCTTTAGCAGTATCTGAGTTACCTTTCTTGGCATTATCTTGGTTTCTTTTGCTTCTAAGGTCATATTGCCTGTGAGCTTCTATAATGGCATTCTGAAAATCTATGGCAGGGTCATCGAGATCTTCATAGTTGGTCTCATCTTGATTAGGAGAAAAGAACACTTGTTCTTCTTCTGTGAGGTACACCTCACTCTCATTATCAGATCCTATGAGGTTTAAATGATGTTCATCAAGAGGTTCTGAATCCCTGTCATCTTCTTCCACATAGTTTTCATTGAATGGTGGCCTGATCTGTTGGTCATTTTCCCTTGGTCTGTTTTGTGGCTGCTCCCTCCTAAAGTTTTGGTTTCGATTTCTGTTTGGAGGGTTTGGCTGGTTGTCCCTAACATGAGCTTTTTCATTTATCCTTTCCCACATTTTGGCCATGGTTTTGACTAAGTCATCTATTCTGGGATCTAGGGAAGGTGATGAAGTGGAAACCTCATCTTTATATGTGACCTTTCTTTCCGCTCTAGTCCTAGCCCTTTTTTCTGCTAAGTTGGCATCTGCTTTTATGGATATTTGTTGCATTTCCTCTAAGGTAGGGGGATCCTTGTCTCTCAGATGATATGTCATGTCCGGATCGAAACCCTCAGGGAATTTTTCCAAGGCTAAACCAAGTGGGGGTTTGAAATGAGGTGGGAGGGAGTTATATACACTGTTGAACCTAGTATAGTAAGCTTGGACACTTTCCCCATTTTCCCGTTTTAGATTGTTATATTCTGACAGGATTTGAATGGGGTTTCTTCGGATTTCCCACCTATTTCTGAAGACTTGATGTAGTTCTGGGATATCATGGATACTGTTTGGAGTTAAGCTTTTGAACCATGTTTTGGGTTCACCACCAAGACTTTGGGCGAATATTCTCATTCTGACGGTCTCGTCTTGTACCTCCAGGTATTCATAAGCATCAGTCATCCTACTTATATGTTGTTGAGGTGTGGTGGTGTCTTCTCCGGTAAAGTGTGGGATTTTGTCTTGATATTTATTTGGGAGAGGAGCCAAGGGCGGTGGCAACACCAAAGGTGCATACCAGGCTGCCATGACAGGAGCTAATAGATGATGTACAAGATGAGGACTAGTGGGATGAGATGAGGTGGTTTGAACAGGTGTGGCGGATGAACTTGGGCTAGTGATCTGGTTTTGAGAAGATCCGGGATGGTGGGAGCCAAAGTAATGAAGAAGCTGAAAGTCGGGGGGGGTGGAAGGTGAGGCTTCTCTACTATGACTGTGTGATTGGTCTAGGGTTTCAAGATCGTCAAAGTTTATCTTACTATGAGATCTGCTTCTGAAAAGAGTTTTTGACGACTCTAATTCAAAAGGTGAATCTGGTAGGATAGTGAGATGTTCAGGTACTGATCTTGTTTTACGGATGGATCTACCAGTAGCTAGATGGTCAGTTTCGGAAGCTTGCCACATAATCTTCTCTGGGTCATCTACTATGATAGGGGGATTTGGGTCTGGATGGGATCTGGTGTTGATTCTTCGTGAAGCCAGATTTTAGATCCAGAGTTTAGAGAGAATGGTATTGGTGAATGTTTCTGGATGAGTGGTTTTTCTAAAGCTTTACTAAGGCGAAGGATGGTCAAAAATAAAAGGGATGGATTAGTGGAGTTGCCAGGTGGAAATGGGTTGTTTTTGTGAAGATAGCTATGGTCCACCACCAGTAACTAATCTGAGAATGTTTTTGGATTTTCTGAGTTTTATGTGCAGCCTATGGTTTGTTAAAGTATCCTAGACTTGTTTCAACACTTTGCTAGGGTGATGAGAACAAAAAGAGTTTACTCTAAAAAATGGGTCTATGGACTGCTTGCTTGTTTAAGTATCTAAAGGATCAAAGATTCTATAAGAGTTTGCTAGACTATCATGTACTCAGTGCTCCACTATCTCTCGCTATGTTAGTGAGCGATGGGATAGGTCTATCAGATAGTAGCCTAGAGTTTGGTAAAATAGTAAGGCTTACTAGAGTTTAGTGGAGTCGCCAGGTGGATTATCAGTTGTTTTGAGATATACTTGTATGGTCCACCACCAATACTGTCCAAAACCAATCTAAGGGAGTGTTTTGTGGTTTTTTCTAAGTTTTATGTGCAGCCTAGGATGTAAGAGTGTTATAAAAATGATTCATCACTTTGCTAAGATGGTGAAGCAGAGAGTTCACACTAAATGATTCTAAAGGCTGATGGTTTAAGTTAAAATTTGAAGGACTAAGGAGTCTATAAAAGTTTTCTAGACTATCATGAACTCAATATGTCCCACCGTGATCGCCATTATGTTAGGGTCCCGTGATTTGGCCGATTGGCGAGCCAAATGACGATGTAACATCAAACCAAGCTTTGGAGCCCAAGGACCTAGCCTTCCTGGACTCAGAGAGGGCTCTCTCTATTATATGTAAAAGATATCGGTGTGTTTGCTTGTGGTGTTTTGATATTAGGCTAGTTATGAAGTGAGTTTTTGATTTTTTGGTTTTTTAAGTTTGTGAGGGATAAAACTGATCAAAGATATAAACTGGATAACAAGATGTAGATAAACTGGGCTATGGGGTCAAAAAGGTCAAGGAAGCTATCAGATGATGATGTAAGGCTGCTGTAGGGCCGATTTGATTCAAGGTAGAAGGGATCTTTGGGCAAAATGGAGTAAATGGACATCAAGTTTGTGAAAGACGAGGGATTTCAAGTATAAATAGTTGATAGCAGACATAAACATGTTATAGCAAGCCATTAATCATGCTAAATGTAACTATAAGCTAATTAATACATAGAAATCAAACATTCCAGCCATACATAGAAGTATAAGACCCTCTAACTTTGGGAAATGGCTATCAGACTTTGGGGAGAACACATAAGAAGGACTAACAACTCATAAAACTTTGCCGGAATGCCTAAACACAGTCTTTAAGTTATTGGGCACTTGGACAAACAAGCTTTCATAGTTTTAGGCAAAGGGCTAGATCGGGACTAGGCCTCCTTGGTTCAACAAGATGATAAACTAATCAGTCAAAGAGATAGTTTCATGGACAGAACTATGGATAGCTTATAGGTAAGCAGGGCACACCATACATCCTACTTAACATGCATAGAACTTGTAAATAAAACTAGCAAACAGTATCCTTAAGTTACTAAAGAGCAGTTAAGAATTCTTTAGTATAACTAAGGAAGAAGAAAACATCAAGCTATGAAGATTCAGGAATTTTGAGGTGCCTCCATGGGCATATCTCAAAATCAATCTCTACTGATCTATAGTAGCAAGAAGCATGTATTATGAATGAAAAATAGAAGACAAAAACATAGCAAGAAACACTATACCATTCTACCATGTCATGGAATCCATCACCAATCCTTCATCATTCATCAAAAGCATCCAAGAGGCAGTCCAAAAATCATAACACAAGTATGTTATTCAAAGCTCATATGACCAATATATTGATTCCTCTCTCAAGTTCAGCCTCTTTTTTACAATGAATCCTTGTGGAATAAATAGGCTAGAGGAAGGAAAACCTCATGGAGCAACTAGGTATCCCATTGGCCAAGTTAAAATATCTAAACTTGTCCTTGAGGCTTTGCAAAGCCCAAGGCACAAAATATCCTATAAAATATCTAAAAAACTGCTAAAAATGGAAATTATATTGACTTTACATCATTTCCCAAGTGTAAAAATAGCTTAACGCACATTTGGGAAAAGCAGATTTTTGAGGTTCAAAAATTACAAAAATACTTCATATTTATGTCTGAAAAAGGTCACGACACCTGGAGGCAAGGTGGCGACTGCAAATGTCAAAAGCAGGCTTATGATGGCTTGTTGGCTCGGGTGATTTGTGCCTTTCCGGCGCAACTAAAATAATCTCAATCTGATGTCTGAAAGTTCCCCAAAACTATACCTGTGTGTAAAAAACCAGGAAATAGCAGACTGCTGATATGGCGGGCAGAATGTGCAAAAAGTGGGCATTTTTCGCCAATTTGAGGGGGCTAAAGATCTCCAAATGCTCTGAAAATCGCTGGGGACCTGCTCATATAATTATGGCATCCACTAGTATCATCCTTCTCCCTTGACAAATCCTCAAACTGAAATGGTGCAATTATGAGTTTTCGACCAAAAACCCAAAAAATGCCAAAAAACAAAAAGTTGTCGAAATGGGCCCAAACTTGGCACATATGACCCTCAGGGGTCCCTAGCAACATGCTCCGAAGCTGAGGCCAAAATATCAAGGGCTGATATGGCACTATCCCACTCTTCTAGTGCGGGCGCTTCTTGGCTTGTTGTTTGCTCACTGCGATTCACTGGCATTCGCACTCTTCCCCTCTTTTTCCTGCTGCTGCTCATATTTATCACTGTCACGCTGCTCCTGTTGTCTTGCCTTGGAGGCATTTTGACCTGAATATGCTTTGGAAAAGACAAACTGCCTCACTGTCCTTAAACTGCCTTCTTGGAGCCAAACTGTGTCACTTCACTATTTTGATAGAGAAACAATGTGATTTGGATGGTTTTGCAACAAGTTTCTTTTAATATACAACCCCTGCTCTCTTAAAAAGTAGCCTTCTACCTTGAATGTACCTCAGCCAGGCGATTTCTCAATAGGGTACCATATAGCAAAGAGGAGACAGACTGCTGGGTAATTTTCCTGTGCACAGTGTTAAAAAGTCACCTTTTCTTGTGAATTTGTTAGAGGCCAATCAACACACCTACATCTCTGTCTCCAAGGTAAAATTTAATCATTAAAAACTTGCTCTTCAGAAAGTGGCCTTCCACTTTGAAAATAACTCAGTCAAAATTCTCAGTAGGAAATAATACAGTGAAAAGAAGGGCAGACTGTATGAGGCAGGATGTATACAATGTCAAAGTTTACCTGCTTGGTGATCTTTGGAAGTTAATCAACACATCTTTGTATCTTGGATCAATATTGTATTTTCCAATTATCCCAAACCTGCCTTGTCTAAGTGTGCCAACAGTCAACCAACTTGCATATGTGAAAACAACCCTTAATGCAATTAAACAGTCACTGGCATAATCCTGAGCCAAGATGACAGATCTTTAAAAGACTACAAAGTTTTTAGGCAGAAGCTATGTGAGATTTCTTTTTCAAAACAATCAAGGATTCCTTATGAATGTAACCCTCTGGCTTTGGCAGAAAAAGACCTTTACTCTATAAGCACATCCATTCATCAATACGAGCTGGAAAATCAAAAGGCAAACAAGTGGCAAATATAGTGAATACTGTCCCTTTGTGAGAAATGTGAGCAACCCCCTCCGGAGCTTTAACCTATAAATTTTTGCTTGACCAAGAACCCTTTCTCCCACTGAACTTCACTGTTCTCTATGCATGTCACTTCATTTAAACAAAAACATGCTCATTAAAGTTAACCTTGGTATGAGCATACAGGCAAATTCACAGTTAGAATAGAGGTAACAGATTTTTAGGAAAGCTCCAAAAGCTTAAGCAGAGGCTGTGAGAGATTCCCTTTTCCACAATAATCAAAGCCCTTTTCAATGTAGAATATCATTCATCTTTGGAAGAAAACCTTTATGATTTCTTGAAAATCCACTTGGCAGTGAGGTTTTGAAGGACAGAAACAGTCACAGAGTATTCAAAGAACACTATCTTCGGTGGTTGAGTAGGGTAACTTTGCCCTATGGCACTTTAAAGAATTGACACACCCTTGTCCTTGATTAAACACAAGGTGAACACGCAAGTTTTTAACTTAATCACAATTTCTTTCCCACAGGCACTTCTAACAGTGAATTTTTCATTCAAACATAGCTTGAAACAATCTTTTTAACCTTTCTGTCACTTTTGCAAATTTTTGAAATCGAGGGGAAAATATATAGGAATACCTTCAATTTAGATGAAAAACCCTTGGGGAGGGCTGGAGTAGCATCGGAAAGCCTTCAATTATGCGCGACACTCTTTAAGGACAGAACGGCGCGCAAAAAATACCACCCGGGTGGCCTGCCTGGTCGGGCTGTTGGGCTGTCGGGCGGTCAGGCGCCGTGTACAGGCGCGTCGCGCAACTGTACAGGCGCGTCGCGCATAAACTGACTGCCAGTGCAAAAACGCTCCCAAGCGCGTCGCACTGTTTTTTAATGGTGTAAACCTCTGCACATCGACCTGAATTTCCTTATTTTGATGCCGAGGGCGGTACAGAGCTCTTGCTTGAAGTTTGGAAATGAAAAGATCACCCTCGACCTCATTCCCTTAACATGTTATTTCAAATTCTCCAATGGTCACTTGGTCTTTAAATGTAAAGTGAAATTTTTGTTTGGCCTTTTTGCAGGGTTTTCACAGTCTTTTTGATCCTTTTTAATAACCTCGGTGCATTCCATATCTGAACCTCTTTATAAAAACAAAAATGGCTTAAAAAGCCAGAACTTTGTCTCACTTATGCACAGGTGTTTGAAAAGGTAATTTCCAGCTTTGTTCCTTGGGTGACACTTTTAATACCTGAACTTCAATCTGAATGCTAATTTGTTTCTGAAAGGATAGGGTTTTTCACTGTCAACTTGCTTTGACAACCCCGAAGTTTTCTTGCTTCCTCAAACCTTTTCCTACTACAGATGCCCAGTTTGCTGGTCTTCTTGGACTTGATCATGGCCCTCTTATTTGAGAAAGGCGCCTCTTTTCAACATACTTTCTTGCTTGTAGGTGTATCATCTACGCTATATCTGTCCTTCGAAATGATGCAAAACTGTGTTTGTTTCAAATCATTCAAACAGTGACAGTCTATCAAAACAAACTCCTTTTGCCTATTCATAAAGTTGTATACCTATTCACAATGTCCATCTTGGGAACTAAACCTGAAATACCTCCCATTACTTGTGATGTATATTCTGAAAGGAGAAAATCATGAAGCAAGAAGAACAGGTCTCTTGGAAACAGTTATCATTTTGCTTTGACCAGTGCATTGACCTTTTTGTAATAGAACCATTCCATAGCTCAACTCTGTCCACTGTTTTACCTTCTTGGTGATTTATAGGTTTCTCTTTGGATTGTAATTGCCATTTTTGGTTGCATCCATTCAAACTATATTTCTCTGTTTACTTAAGAGGAGTTCCCTTTAAACTTCTTGGCATGTGACAGTGAGGTGACTGTGTGGCCTCTTCCCCTAAGGAAACTGCCCCTTTTTTGTATCAATGACCTGAATATATTCAATATTGTCTCTTGTCCACTATAGGTATAGTTTGACAGACATTTCCATTTGAATAGGAAAACCAATACTTTTGAATCAGAAACATTATCTTTTACCTGTGTACAGACTTTTTCTTTCTTTCATTGTCTCTTTTCACTGCATCTTTTGACCAATCAATTTTCAAAAACATCCAATGCCTTGGCCATCTGCTCATGAACGAAGGAGGCCCTTCACTAGGCAAAGTATCTGAAGATTGTTTGACAAATCTGTTTGACACAGATTTTCCTTGGATGTGATGGTAAGCAAACAACTTGAAAAACATCAATACTAGCACCTCTGCTTACAATCATCACTGTGCTTCAGAAAAACCCTAGCCAAAGTGTCACTGTCTCCCTGCACTGCTCTGAGGGTGACTGAAATGTCATCATTTGCTTTAGTCAACTTATGACAAATTTTTGAAAGATAATCTCTGTGAATATGGAGGTCAGCACCCTTTGAAAAACAAACAACTTTTCTTCTGCCTGGGTGATGACATGATCTGTCAGCATCTCTTCAATTTGGTCTTGTGGGGAAAACAAGCTTCCTATGATTAGAATTGTTTTTACTCATGATATGGCTTTCTAAGGTTTAACAATTCATATGATTTGAAACTTCAAATGACCTCCTTTATCAGACCAAACTCTGTTTTCCTTTGAACTTGCATATTTCAGACTCTATCCCTGTTATGATTATCACTCACATTCATAAAACCTGGAGATATTGTTTCACTATTCAGTAAAAGGCAAACCTGGACTTTTGCAATCTTTAAAGTCAATACTGGCCAGCGCCCTCTGCTTGTAGATGAAGGAGGCGCCCTAACCCTCTGCTTGTAAATGAAGGAGGTTCTGGGCCATGACAAATTACCAGTTTGCTGTGACAGTGGTGTCTTTCTCTTACTGTGATTTTCATGCTGGAAAGAGCTGTAAGGTCTTGATGAGTGTCTCTCTGTTTTGCAGACATATCTCAGGCTCATGTTACATTTAGAAGCAGCTTTTATTCTAACTGTAGATTCAAGCATTTCCTCCTGAGATGAAGTTATTTTTCCTGCCTTTGTAGAATCCATAAAACACTGTGAAACACCTAATAGTCAGCTTGAGACTGGGGTTTGTGCAGTGCTGAGACCTAGGGGTGTAAGTGGCGCGACTTAGAGCTGTTTGTCAATTTCATTTGTAGAGTGGGAGGTCAGTCATGATTGGTCTGTAGCAGATGGAGGCTTTTTGGCCTTTTGATGATTGCCAAGGGTGAAATGCCTTAAAGCGCCACTTCTTAACATAGGGGAGACTTTTTGAAACAGATTTGGATTTTTCCTTTTGGAGTTGATGGGCAGACCAGTAGGGCTGAAGCTAGGTAGGATAGTGATAATGAGGTTTTGATTTCGACATGGGTGGACTGAAAAGTAGAAAGGCAAAAAATTTTTTAGGAGGGTTTTCTAGATGACAAATTGACATAAGAAAATCAGCTTCTAGAAAACTCAGCTATAGATATAGTCATCACTAACATGTAAAAAACACTGATGGCTAACACTTTGTCCCGTTATCCTCCACAATGTTCCAAGGCCAAGAATGAACACCGATAGAGGTAACCTCAAACCACTTGGGATTTGGTAGCTAGCCCTACCAAATCAAAGAGGGCTCTCTCTGTTATCTTGCAGCCAAAATATGACTGAAGAAGGGTAAAGTTATTAGGCTAGGTCTGAACTCTATGGTTTTGAAAATTTAGGGTTTTTGATGGATCAGGAGGAGAGGAAAAGGAAACTCTGTTAGATCTAAAAGATTTCAGTTGTAGGGATACAAAGGGGTATGACAGGTATGTTCAATGGAACTTTAACGTTCTAAATTGTAGTGTAGGATGGAAAATAAAAGAATAAAAATGAACATGATAAGCATTATTTCATTTATTATAATATGAACAACATAAACATGAAATTCCTACCAAAATAGAGCACAAGTTCAAATAATTTTGTTTAACATATTTTAGGAAGATCAATGAAAGCATAGATATGGAAAGAAGATGAATCAATTATTCATAAAAGTTAATTGCAGTAGGAAAACACTGCCACAAAATAGTACCACATGAATCCCTATATAATAGCTGCAACTGAACTTCTATTTCTATTGGGGCCCTTGTTTTGAAATAAAATAGTTTTTAGTTGCGGATAGTACGTGGTGGGACACAACCACGGTAGGAAAGGAGCTATCAAGGTTGCGAAGGAAGGAATAATAGGTGGCACGGCTATTGTGGGAGTAAGCACATATGTTAGAATAATGTGGTAGGAGACAAGTAGTAGAACTCTTGATGAACAAAGAGAAGTAGAAGACAACCGAGCAAGAAGAGATTAATAGTTGTCAGTTGCGCTGGTAGCAGAACAAATAGGTAGCCGGTTGAGCAGAGAAGGGGGTTGGCACAGGAGGAATGAGAGAACAGGAGCCGTAAGAGAGCTCTTTTCATGTTTTTCCATTCTCTATATCTCTGTATCTCTGTGATCTAGTCCACTGGATAGGACTTCTTTGTAATCTATTCGGTTAAAGCTCATGTTAAGGAGAATTTTAAGGGTCTGCTGCTGATAAAAAAATTATAATATGATCAGAGATCGAAGTTCCCAATATATGTTGTAATATAGTTTGATTGATATGGTAGTATTTTAAAAATTTTATGGATTGTTTTTCTGAATGCACTTCTGAACAATATCATCCAGTTACTGTTGCGTTTGCTTAAGCTCTAAGATAGTTCTGGTTCGTATATATATTTAATCTGCTATTTTGATATCAATCTGCTCCCAACCTTAGTAAGGTCGCAACATGCCTTGGGTGAGACTCTCTGTTCCTCAGAGAAAGGTGAAAATGCCGACGTTGTGCTAGACTACAGCGGAAATCCTTGTTGGCCTCTAAGACAAACCTCGGTCTTGCTTAAGAGACCTTTTCCCTCACCAAAAAATGGTTCCATTGTCGAGACCTGAAATTTAATTTGGGAGCTAGATCATGGTATCTCAAATCGTCAAAAGAGAAATACGACGTTGGTGGGATAACCACTTAGATCATTTCATCACTCAGCAAGTCGAGCTGAGACAAGAGAGGGAGAAAACAGTCGAAGATCTGGTTCTATTTTCTGAATTTTCCAGTGACGTTTATGAGATCTTTTGGGGAATGTTTCCAGAAAAAATCTACAACTAGTTGTGAAGGCTCTAGACCAAAGTAACCAGAAGAAAGTCGCGGAAGGCCTGTTGCAAGTGGGTGCACAGAGATCTGGTGGCCCTTCATCAGTTAAATACTGAGTTGACCCGAGTTGTAGATTATTGGGTGGAATCTACCTTGGATGGATACATAGTGGAGTTTGCAGCAGAGTGTTGGCAGTCCTTTTCAAGAGTAGAGGATATATTCAGATCCAGGTTACGGGGGAAACTATTGAAGGAGATTCCATTGTGGATTAAAGCCTTGATGGAAGATGAAGGACTAATGGGGTTCCAAAAATCTGAGATGGAAGCATAAACTCTGGTGTTGGGGGAAGGGACTGGGGGAGAGATGCTACAAGAATAGTGAAAAAAGGGGAGTAGGAGTATGGATGTCGAGACTTCTAATAGGCTAAGGGAGCGAAGAGCACATCGGAGGGCACAGATTGACGAGAGGTAGCGAGAAAGGTTAATAAAGGAATTGAAGAGACAGGAAAGTAGTCGAAAGGACAAATAGGAGGTGCCTCAGATGATGAAGGAAGTGGAAATTCGGGTGGGTCCCCAGGATATAGAAGGGACTGCTAAAGAAGTTCAACAGGTTTGTAAGAACCTAGCCTAGAAGGAGAAAGGAAAGCATTCTAGCAGAGAAGATGTAGAAGTGCGCCCCGAGGAGATGTCCAATGTGGAGTTGCACGCTGCAATGGAGCAACTATTCCAAGAAAGGCCAGCGTTCATATCTCAAGGAACTCCTATTCCAAAAGTTTAAGTAGCTCTAGTCCCAATCTTCCCCTCGTGCTTTACCAAACACTAAGTGAAATTTTTGTTAAGTTGCGTGAATTAAGTAAGTTGCACAGTATTCAGTCTCCATCAGTAATACACACTGGTAGTAGAATTTCTAGTGGTACCATCTCACTACCAGGAACCAACGGCTTCATTTTAGTAACGCCTACTAAAGTGAACATGGAGGGATCACTTACCCGGTACCCAAAGTTCTTTGGGAGGGGTAACGACGATGTAGAACAACATTGGTACCTCTACGAGGCCATATGGAGGGCACAACAAACACTAGATGTGGGGAAGTTGATAGAATTTCAAACCACCCTTAAGGAGAGAGCACTATGCTGGTTTATGAAGTGGTCTGAAGCTCATCAGAATCCAGTGGTGGCAGATGTGAAGAGGGACTTCATTAAGGAGTTCAAACTGCCCCAAACAGACTAGCAGGGTCTATCAGAAATGTGGGAAATCAAGCAGCGGGAAGGAGAGACTGCTTAGGATTTGATGCGGAGATTCAAGGACACGATTGGAAAACTCATCTATCCAATTGATCCAAACCATCAGAGGGATTGTTTCATCAAATCTATACTACCATTGACCAAAACTCCATTAACTCAATAGAGGATCAAGAAATTGCAAGATGCACTAGAGAAAGAAATGAAGATAAAAGCTATGGCGGGTTACCCGCAAGATTTTAAGGGAGGAGAAGTAGTACAGGACCCCTCTATAATGGGGTTGCATCATCAAATAGCGAGCTTGACATAGAAACTCAAAGAAATTCAACCAATGCATCCAACAAGACCGAATGTATGTTGCACACACTATCTAATGGAAGGACATGTGGTAACCAAATGCCCTCGGTTGTAGGGTTAGAATGGGGGCGCATCGGCTGCAGGGGCATAGGGGGATCCACCATTGGGAGGAGTGGTGTAGATAAACACCCAGGAAATATATCCACCGCACCAACAATACACGGGGTTCCCTGCGCAAAAAAATCCAACCACTACTAAATATTGTGAAATATGAAATAACATGGGTCATCCACCTCGCCTATGCCCTATTTTGCAAAAGTATTCCATCATTCCAAATAACACATACTGGGAGTTATGTGCTTCAACAACACACAACACAGAGAAATGTAGAGCTCTGGATGCATTGGCGGAACAATTGGACTGGCCTTCATACCAAGTGAATGAGACCCCTCGAAGAAGAGGAGGAGGCATGAGAGGAGGCCAAGCAGGGGGTAGAGGTCTAGTAAGATGTTACAACTTTGACCAAGGAGGACACGAAGCGAGGGAATGTCCACTTCCTAGAAGACCCTAGTGTTCCCAATGCCGGGTTAACACGCATGCAACCGAAGGTTGCCTTGAGCTCATTAAAAGATGGGAGGAAAGAACTAGACAAAGAGAAACCAACCTAGTAAATGTATAGCCCAAGATAATGGAGACTCATACAATGCAGAACATGGAAATAGTGACATGAGGAAGCAAGAGAATGGCGGAATATGCACGTACAGTGGACACGATAAAATTGATCAGGCCAACATCCCCAAAACTATTGTTCAAATCGGAAAGACAGAAGAAATTTTTCCAAGAGGCAGTAGAGACATTTTCCCAACTGGGAGGAAACAAAGGTATTGAGTTACAAAAAACATAGGAAAACAATAAAATCAAAACTGATTCAAGTGCTATCATTCAAGAATGGTTCCATCTATTCCTGAAGATTGTTAACAATGCACCAATGTTAGAGCAGCTAAAGAAGAACTTGGAAGGAATGGTGCAGAAGAACACATGATCAAGAGAATCATATGATGCAACCCAAAAGTATGTACAGAGGGTGAAAAGAAATAAAAGAAGAATAGGAAAAGAGTTCTAAGTAAACACCCAACTTGCCGGTTACCAAATTAAAGACACCATGCTTGATTTGGGATCTGATGTCAATATTTTACCAAGAAAAACCTGGGAATCATTAGGAAAGCTAAGGTTAAACTACTCACCAATCCAACTTAGGATGGCGAACCAGTACTGCATTGTGCCCATAGGCAGAGTGGAGAAAGTTGAGGTTGATATTGCAAGAGTAAAAACATATACGGACTTTGAGGTCATCAACATCATGGGGGATAAAGATCCTTATCCTGCATTGTTGGGAATTGACTAGGCCTTTGAAAATTATGCAATAATAGATCTAAAGAAGGAACTAATGATCTTTGAGGATGGGGAGGTTAGATTCACTCAACCACTCGACCCATATCAAGGTCCAAGGTACACAGAAACTATAGACAGAAGAGAAGATGTTTAGCTGGTGGACCATCTTTATCGAATGACTACAGGGAAAAGGGGGGATTACATCAACCCAATAGCAGGCGGCTCTGTAAGCTGGAGAAATATCCAAAGCTCATAATTAGGCTCAGAGTTAGCTTGGGATGATTGGCAGCAATGAGGGTACGAGACCAATACAAGGAGATGCACCAACATCCAAAGAATCAATTGGATCGGGACTGAGGTAAGGGATTACCCAACTTTATCCAATATGAATGATGTAGATATTTTCATTAAAAAAATAGAAGATAGGGTACCAGAAGGACACAGGGTACCACTCATGGACACGGCGTTACAGTCCACATCAGAAATATGGTGGAGTAACTACCAAAACTCACTGTTGCAATGGGATAGAGTTGTGCAAGCATTGAAAACGAGATTTAAGGAAGAGGAAGGACCTTAAGTAAAAGAAAAATACCAAGGGGACACAAACCCCGTAAACCATCTAAAGGGATGTGAGGATCAATGGAGAGCTACAGAATATCCAGAAGAGCTATGGGTACATATATTTATCCACTCTCTAGACTTGATTCCACAGGTCTGGTACCCGACAAAAGAAAAGAAAAGGGGGACCAGCACATGACGAAAAGTTGTGGATAACTTCACACAATGCTTTTTGTTCGGAGGAAAAATAGAACTGGTCACAAAAGCTTTGCAAGCTATAAATAAGGTAATATTCTTCCTAGAAAGTATAAAGGAGGATGAGCAGCTGCTTTCGAACCTCGGCGTCAGACAAAAGGTAGCATACCAAAAGATAAATAGAGAAATGGATGATGATAATCTAGAAGATCTTAGGCATTTGTATTTTGAAGAAACGGAAGGGGAGAGGGAAATTAAAGAAGAACCAACGACAGAAGAGATTCACTTGTTACCTTTAAAAACCAAGAAATTAAATATTGGAACAGAATATAAGCCAAAGCTAGCGACAATTGGAGATTATTGGGATGAACAGACAACTAAGGAGATATACAATCTACTACAGGAATATGAGGACTTGTTCCCTTCATCGGTAGCAGATCTAAAGGGAATAAAAGGGGATATGGGGGAGATGCGGATAATATTGAAGCCCGACACAAGGCCTATGAAACATAGACCATATCGTCTGAATACAAGAGTGAAGGAAAAAGTTAAAGCAAAGACCGACAAGATGTTAAAGGCAAGATTAATATTCCCAATAGAGGAATCAGAATGGGTAAGTCCCATAGTTATACAAAGCAAAAAGGAGAAGTTTGAGATCCGATTCTGTGTCGATTACAAGAGCCTAAGCAATGCTTGTATCCATGACCCATTTCCCACTCCATTTAGTGATGAGGTCCTAGACAATGTTGTGGGAAATGAGGCATATTCATTCACTGATGGATTCTTAGGATACCATCAAGTACGGATAGCAGAGGAAGATAAGAAAAAGACAACATTCACCACCGAATGGGGCTCTTTCGCATATAATGTGATGCCATTTGGCTTAAAAAATGCACCTGCAGTTTTTTCTCTTATCATGATAGCTGCTTTCCGGGAGTACATCCACAAGTTCTTAGAAGTCTACATGGATGAATAGATAGTATACAGCCTCTTAAAAGACCATGCAACGTTATTGAGAATAATTTTTGATAGGTGTAGGCAACTTTAGATCTCATTGAACCTAAAGAAGTGTATCTTTGTAGTACCATTTGGAACACTCTTAGGACACGTGGTATGTACCTAGGGATTTTGCATGGACCCAACCAAGGTAGCACTGATAGTCAACATGGAGGCACCAGAAAAAATAAAACAACTTAGATCATTGTTGGGCCACATAGGTTACTACCAGCAATTTATCCGCAACTGTGCAAAGATAACAACCCATTTAGAAAAGTTGTTGCGAAAGTTTGAGCAATTTCACTGGACAGAGAATTGTAGAATAGCCCTAGATACCCTGAAGGGAAAACTCGAAAGTATGCCAATATTAGTTCACCCAAATTGGGAAAAAAAATTTCATGTGCACATCGATTCTTCCAGCGTTGTACTTGGTGCATTCTTGGCACAACCAGGGGACACTTCAGTTGACCACCCGGTATACTTTTCAAGTAGGAAATTGTCCACAGCAAAATGGAACTACACCACAACAGAGCAGGAGGCATTGGAAATGATGTATTCCCTTCAGAAGTTATGCCACTACATGTTGGGAGGTACATGAAAATTTTTCACTGACCACTCAACTTTGAAATATTTGGTAAACAAACCAGTCTTAGAAGGAAGAATATGTAGATGGCTCCTACTCTTCCAGGAGTTTACATTCGAGGTGATCGTAAAGCCCGAAATATTAAACGTAGGACCCAATTACCTGTCTCGACTAGAGAATGGAGAAAATGGAGGATCTCTAGATGATCAGTTACCGAATGCTGATATTTTCAAAGTAGAAGCCATCCCAGAATATTTAGACCAAATAGCAACCTATCTCACGATAGGGCAGTGTCCACAAGAATATACATCAGTCCAAAAAAGACACCAGGTAGTTTGTGTTGCAGAATACCAACTCATAGAAAGACATCTATATAAGATGGGACTAGACTATATTCTTCGGAGATGTGTCATGGACTACGAAAGGGAAGCTATACTATGGGAATGCCACAGTGGGGTTGCGGGAGGACATGTGGGAGCAAAACCCACAGCAAGTAAGGTACTACAAGAAGGATTGTGGTGGCTAACAGTACATATGGACAGCAAATCATTTCTTAAGAAATGTGATATATGTCAGCAAACAGGACGACCATCCCATAGAGATGAACTTCCACTTCATCCGATAAAAGTACTGCATCCATTTGAAAAATGGGCAGTCAATTTTGTAGTACCAATTACACCAATTGAAAGACACTCGTAGGCAAGGTACATAATAATGACGAGAGACTTCTTGATAAGGTGGGCATAAGCAATTCCAGTAAAAAATTGCATGGCAGAGACTACTGCCAAGTTTATCTTTGAAAACATAATCAGCTAATTCGGTTGTCCAAAGAGCCTGACCAATGACCAAGGTACACACTTCATCAATGACACCATTAAATCCCTACTCGAAAGCTTCATGATACAGCATCATAAAATCAGTCCTTATCACCTGCAAGCCAACGGTACGGTAGAAGCATTCAACAAAATATTGGATAAGGGCCCAACAAAAATATGCAATGTGCAACAGGATGACTGGGATGAGTGGATACCAGCAACTTTATGGGCATATCGAACAACGGTAAAGTGACTGAATAACAAAACACCATTCCAGCTAGTATATGGGAGAGAAGCAGTAGTCCTAGTAGAATTCATCATACCCAGCCTCCTAGTCACAACGTCACTCCAACTATCAGAGGAGGAATCGCTAAAGGAATGACTGCAAGAATTAAAATGCCTTGAAGAAGAATGATTTTTGGCGTAATTTCACCTAACGGTAGAGAAGGATAGAAAAAAAGCTTGGCATGACCGACACATAAAGCACAAGACTTTTCAGGTCGAGGAAAATTTTTTACTCTACGACAGTAAGTACCATAAGTTCCCAGGGAAACTTCAGATGCATTCGCTAGGGCCATTCTACGTGATATAAATCAGAGATTCAGGCATAGTTCAGTTGACAAAATTGGATGACCAAGTTCTACAAGGATGGGTGAATGGTGCATGCTTGAAGCCCTACCAATAGTAAGTCACTCATTTCCAATTCCAATAACTCTCGCAACTGAGAGAAGTCAGTAGTGTAGAATAGTATCAATAACTATATCGCACCTGAGACAAGCATATATAGGATTCCACTTTACCAGAACAAAAAATAATAATAAATAACTACAGTTGCATTACGAGGACCGCAACGTAAGAAATTATGGTTAGGGAAGGGTAGTGTCCAACGTGTCATCCACGTCAGATACAAAAGTGTGTCGAACATCAGCCCATCATCATTATGCATAGTACCAGTGTCAGTCCGTAGGATTACCAAGATTTGGAAATAATTTCCATAATTAGCATCACCCATACTGTAATAAATTTTCCATAACAAGGCATAACCACCAACCATCACGTCTGCCCAAATCCCGAAGCCAGAGTCAGCGTTGTCGGAACCCACCTCAGCCAGTAACTAATCACACGATCGTAGCCATGGATGAAGCCAAGGGGAAATTGATTAGTTATGAGGTCTCATCAACCTCACCCGTGCTGGTTAATTACACAAACCGCATGCAAAGAAGTGCGAGAATGCCGAAAAAATCCGAGATAGAACCAGAAACATCCAAGGGAGTAAGAGAAGAAAAGCCAGAAGAGGAGCAGAGAAGGCATGCAGAGTAAGGAATTTAGAGGAAAAGAGAAGGATTTGGTCTACAGGTGTATTAGAGACAAGCCAAAATGACAAGAGAAACACCAACATTCATAGAACAAGAGCTTGATAACAAAGTGCAAAAGATGGAACCTTTAGTGGGGAAATATGACAATGCCTCACTGATCGACACCGACCTCACGACTCTTTCAAGTTTCCAGCAACAAAGAGACAAGTATATATGGAGAATTATGCCACCGAAGCAAGGCAGCAAGCAACAAGAGTCCGACCAGAGTTGTGGAAAAATTCAATAGTCTACTATACTGAACTTAAGATATCTCTTGGTGTTTGGTGTTATAGGCGCTGCAATGCAGTGCACCAAGTTCTTGTTGAGCCGAATTCATAATGGTTCGCTATGGCTAGGGAAAGAAATCCTGATTCATGCAGAGGAAATCCACAGAATAATTGGACTATCAATGGAAGGGAGGGATGTTTCATCATCATTCCATATTGTATCCAAAAGGGCGAAGAAGACTAGAGATAACGACTACTACACCAAGTACGATACTAAGAGGGGGGGGGGGGGGAGGACCAGGGCTCACCATATCTTCCTTAGTTCATCTCTACTTAACATGAAATGAAAATAACTTTCAAGAATAACAATTAGCTAAATAGGAGGATGAGGGAACACCAAAGATTCCCATCGCTCGCTGAATCCAATTAAATCATTCAACAATAAATTCCAGAAGAAAACATCAATATAAAGCTTATCAGTCAGAGAAGGGTACTGATATACAGTAAATCCTAACTCTATACTTGTTGTTCTTTATTAGAGAAGATGAACAAAGTAGAAACATAAATAAAACAATGATTTAAAATAAGAAATAACATCACTGTAGACATAGACCAGGATCCCACAAATCAGCTTGTATTGATGCCTCAAACTAGTTATAGCTTTAAGTTCAGTGTTTCAGGTTAGCAATCATCTTCACTACTCAGCCTAACTATTCTATCACAAGCAGAGCTTCAAGAGCCTTTGAACACTATTTACAATCAGAAGTTTAGAGCTCAAGTATATTTCAAAGTTCTGCAACCAACCATTTTCTCATTTTCTACAGAAGTATTTATAGAAGGAATGAGGAGGTAGGATCTAATAAAAGATCTCCCAGGGAAATTAATATAGACTAATGACTTCTCGGCCTTTGAGGGGCTCAATGGAGAAGAGTACATATATTCTCACTGTATTAATTGATTTACATTTAAGATTAAGCTCGGTGGGAGCTTTTGTTGACTTTTAAGGCTCTGTTTCATGTTATAGTAACTCTGCTGATATTTTTTGCATTAAGTTCCTTGGTAGAATTAACTATTCAGTTGTGCTGAGGAAAATATCTGGTTTTATGATCATAATTCGGCCTCTGTTGAATGCTTGTGGCTACAGGTGGCTTTGTGGTAGCTGAGAGGAATCAATTTGCCTCTGATGTGGTGATGGAGGCCTTTTTGTCTGATAAACACTTATGATTTTCCTTTAACTGTGTTTTAATCTGGAGGATTAGGCTTCTGATAATCAATCTTAGCTGTAATACCCACAAATTGTCTCCAATCATCTGTTCTGGTGTGTTTTGTCTTCGACATTGATACTCTTTGTTTTTATTTCATTCTCCATGTCTTGTTGATGTGCAGGGCCGCAAAAGGCTCATATGGAATCAATGCCCATGAAGCATTGATGAAACGTGGAATTTGAACCCGTGAATAGCTTCCCTTTGATGAATCAAAGGCATGGGAATCATCATTCCCAGCCTTTGGCTTTTCTTTCAATACAATGGAAAACCATTAATCCCTGCAAAATACAAACAATATTTATAAAATCCTGCATTTTTTGGGAAAAATTGCTTAAGAGAACGTGGGGAGGAGCGTGGCCATTGGATGGCATCATCCAACGGTGTAGATCTGTGAGAATAGGTCAAAGGAGAGCAGAGGGAGAAAATATGTCAGAAGCATTGATCGCGCAGAGATCGACGGTGGCGATTTGTTTTTTTTTAACAGTGTGAAGGAGCCGCACTTTTTGGAAAATAAGAGAAATGAGAAGAAATGGGGTAAAAAACCTTTATTTAGGAAGAAATATGATAAAAATAGAGTTGGGGGTTCGGGGTGATCGTGAGATGTTGGATTTAATCCGCTCATACGATCAACAGTGGAGATCTGCGTTAAAAACCCTTTGGCATGGGCAGAGGGAAATATATAAATGGGAGTTTAGATCCAAACCATTGATCTACAGAGATCAATGGTGGAGGGCGCGCGTGATAACATAATGAAAATGGGGAAAAGCGGTTTTGAGGATGGAAACCACTGGTTTCGCACAACAAAAGGGTGGGGAGGCGGTTTTTCCTTTTTGAAAACGATATGCATCCCCGCCCGACACGTGGCATCATAAAACCTCCCATTTCTTGTGGCTTTGGGAAATTAAACTTCGCGCTAAAAGTTACGCGACTTGTGATGTGGGCCATTAGATCTGGGACCTTAGATCTAACGGTTGGAAACCAAGCGCGATATGAGACATATGTGTGGGTTATAAGAGGAAGGTAGTTTTAATCTGGGTCATAGGATCTAAGATCTAGACGGCTGAGATTAAATCTGGGGCTAACACAAAATAATATACAGGCGGAGGAAGGATGAAGGAGGACCATTGATCTGCAAAGATCAACGGCTGTAATTGGCCAAAAAACATTATGAGCAGGGCTACATAAATTTAACCAAAGTCGGGAGATGCGATCTGGACACGTGGACGGCCCAGATGCAATCGGAGATTAGCGATCGGCGAGGTGGATAAATTGTAATACGCCGATGCGATTAAGCGCGGACGGTCGATCTGCAGATCGGATCGACGGTGGGAAATGAATCGAAGGGTTCTGAAGCAGAGGCAAGGCTAATGATTGGAGAGAATGTGGGTCGTTGGATCGAAGGAAAGGGGGGAGGAGATCAATGGCTGACAACTGATCGGGGAATTGCCGATCGAAGGGGGGAAACAAATGTTCCCAACAAAAAATGCGATGCGATAATGTGCGGGCCATTGATTAGCTGTAGATCAATGGTCAATATCGTTTAAAAACTTGCACCGGCGAAAAACCCTTACAACATGAAAAAACCCAAAATTTTAATATAATGCAAAGTTTTTATGGTATGGGCGGGATATATATATGAAAGGGATAGGCACCCTACTACGGGGCCTTTGACTATATGAAATGATAATAGGCCCCGGGCTTTATATATGAAAAGGGCCAATCGGGATCGGAAGGTCGGGCCTTTGGACTTTTCAATCTACCCATTCAAATTTTGCAATGCGATTAAGCACTTTGGGACTTTTAACCTTTGGTCCCAGGCATAAGTTATATAAATAAAGCGGATGGTGGAGTTAAATTTACAAAGGAAAATATCAATCGGAAGGGTTTATTCCAAGGTTTAAATTCCTGATTGCAGGCCCACGGGTTATATGGGATAATAATATGATCGGGAGCTGTGTACAAGGGCTTAATCACATCGAAACTTTTTAACATGGCAATTAGACTTGCGCGCTCAGAATTTTGCGATGAGAGAAGCGATCAAATGGCTTAGCGCCTAGTTCTAGCACTAGGGCATATAATGGGGAAGTGGTTAGGACTTAGCCCAAGGGGGCTTAAGTCTGTAATACAAAAAAGGTGTTTTTTAATGAAAAATTTTCAAGTTTTCAATAGATTTGGGGGTTTCGACAGAGTTCAAAAAGGAGTTTTAAACTCTGTAAAGGAGATTTCATGAAGGGGAAAAGGGGAATAGATGAAAAATAGAGGAAAATGATGGGGGACAAAAGGGAACAAAATGAAGGTTAGTTTTGTAATGAAGGGAGGGGAGAAATGGATTTTCTGGCATTCTTTCTTCATGGGAGACAACAGAATTTCTGAGTTGGAAATGGAAATAGCAGTGAGGATTTGAACAAAGGGCTAGATGCCTTAATGAGTCTTTAAGAGATAACACTTTTTTGTAATAAAAATTGTTCCTTGAAGGCTCCAAAAATGTTTTTTCCACCATTTGATATGACAAATTTTATTGGTGGCTAACAGTGGCTCCACTTGGGGATGGTGCCTTCTTGAAGGCATCAAGAACTTCAGACTTGTATTGTCTGGGAGGCTGATTAGTGCCTCATCCATTGGGTTGCCTTTCTTTACTTGGATGATCTTCTTTGCTCTGAAAAATGTTATCAATCATGGAAAACAATGGAACTTTATCAACACAAGCTCTCTACCTACCCAATCCTACTGATCTAACATTTTTTCTTCTTTAGAGTGCACTTGGATTGGCAAACTCTTTTCACAACATTTTATTCTTTTGAAAGAGAAAAATCTAATCTATTTCTACTCCTTATTTCTCCATGAACTCAGATTAAACAGTTGAGTCCATATGATTCTCTATCTCACCTACCAATCTATTAGGATTAAATAGTCTAATAGATTTTTTAATCTCTAAATTCTACAATAGAAATTTAAAAGCATACAAGTCAGGATTTAACAGTCTAACTTGATGTCGATCTATGGCATAAAAAACAAGCTTCACATAGATATTATTTTGCAGAAAATTAAAACAAAATGGAAGGCTTAAGATCTGAAAGTTCAAGCACTTCCTTCATCTTTTTACAGCTCTTTTTTTAATTTTGTTTGAGCTATTCTTTCTTTGATCAACTTCTTCATATTTGGAGCTAATTAGAACCAGTTATTCCTCTATTTTTTACTCAGAAATTTGAACAGATTTGAGTCATTCATGTTTTGGAAACATAGGTTCAGATTTTGAGCATGTTTGAACCTTTAATTTCTAGCCTAATCTACCTACTGAGAAGCCAAGATTAAACAGTTTGGCAAATCGAACTCACTATCCTATTAGCGGTAAAGTTAAAACTAATTAGTCAAGATTAGGCTGTTTGACTAACTAGAAGTGTGTTTTTCAGGAGTGGCATTTAAGCTTGCACACTTTCAGATTTGTTTCTCTTTTTGTTGGTATGGGGATGTACCTTTATTGTTTTTACAATCTGCCCTCTTTTCTTTCTTTCACTATTTTTGTATGTTTGATTTTTCTAACTTTGAATGCAATGGTGGATGAAATATTTATAATGGAAAAAAGATAAAAAGGCTTTCCAGAACATGACATGAATCAAGAGAAGTAGTGCTTAAGCATCCTGCCATTGACATGACTCCCAAAAAGCTCTGCTCCATTCAACTCCTGTAAGAAAAAGGCATTATTACCAGGAGCTGAATGAATGAAGTAAGGGCCAAGCCATAAGTTGTCAAATTTTCCATGCTTTCCCTTGTATTCTCTCCTTGAGTCCCATTTTAAAACTTCGTCCCCAATATTGAAGTTTTTGGCCTTTGTTCTTCTGTCAAAAAGCTTTTTGATGTTGTCCTACTTCTGTAACGCTTTGTTATAAACCTCTTCTCTGGTCTGCTGAAGGTGAATAGTATGATTTATCCTTCTGATCATGTCATCATCTTCAGACTGAACCTCTTGAATCAACTTCATAACTGGCACACCAAGGCTGATAGGAAATATTGCATCAGTTCCATACACAAGCTGGTAGGGTGACATGCCAATATATTTCTTCAAAGTCAATCTGTTAGCCCAAAGTGCATACACGAGCTTTGTGTGCCAAGACTTCTTATTGTCCTCCAACAACTTCTTGATTATGTTCACTAAACTTTTGTTTGAGGATTTTGCAAGTCCATTACCTTGAGGGTAATAGGCCATGGAATGCCCAAATGTTATCTGATACTTGTGACAGAACTCAACCATCTTCTTTGATCCAAATTTTACTGCATTATCAGTGATGATCTTGGTAGGACAACCAAATGTAGAGAGAATATTATTCTCCATGAATTTTATAATAACAGAATCATTGGCCTGTCTACAAGGAATGACTTCTATCCATTTAGTGAAGTAGTCTGTGGCAGTGAGAATCCATTTATGCGGAGCTGAAGATGATGGATGGATTTCACCTATGAAGTCAAGTCCCCACTGTTGAAATGGGGCTTCAACAGTGATTGGATGCAGAGGTAGGGGTAGCATATTTCTTTTGCCTTAAAAAATTTGACATTTATGACAAGCAATTATCATCTTGTGTATATCAAGAAAAAGAGTAGGCCAATAGTAACTAGCCCTCAAGATTTTGTTGGTTGTTGTCTTCCAGTATAAATGGCCTCCACACTCTCCTTCATGGAACTCGTTCTTAACCTTCTCTGCATCATACTCAGGAAAAAATTTAAGCAATACACCACTTGCATTTTTCCAATAAAGACATTTATCTATAATGCAATAGTTTACAGCTTTTAATTTCAAAAACCTTGCCTGTGTTTTTGTCAAACCAGGAGGTGTATTCAAATTAAGCATGACATAAAGAATATTAGTATACCAAGAGGAATTCATAAAATGGTCTTCAACAATGGGTGTTGATATTTCCTCTTGATCATCTAAAGCATTAATCATATTAATATCAATAACTTCAAAATTGGATTCAGCCATCAACCTAGCTAGACCTTGGCCTTTGATGAGTTTAGTGGGTTTTATTTCTAGATCATATTCAAGAATAACAGCAATCCACTTACCTCTCTTACCATCTGGGTTCTGTGTTAGAATATCTTTGACAACTGAATTTGGGACAAGGGCAATGATGTGTGAGTGCAAGATGTATACTCTAAAGTATTTCATAGCCTTAACCAAAGCAAAGGCTTGCTTTTCCATAATGTTATACTTCAAAGGGGCATCCCTCAAAGCCTTTCTAAAGAATGCAATAGGCTGCTCTTGTCCTTGTGGATTTTTCTGTAGAAGGACAACAGTTATTGTATGTTCTGATGCAAATGAAAAAATATAAAAATCTTTTGAAAAATCATGACTTATTAGAACCGGTGTTTTGGTTAACGCTTGTTTCAACAGCTCAAAGGACTTCTTTTCTTCCAAGGTCCATTTTACCCCCTGCTCCTTCAACATGTTTGTTATATTCCTACAGAGCTCAGCCAAGTTGGGGATGAACCTTCTCAAAAATTTAATCTTTCCAATGAAAGATTGCAACTCCTTAATGTTTCGAGGATGAGAGATATGCAATATGGTTTCAATCCTCTTTGGGTCTATCTTAATACCCTCTTATGAAATAATGTGCCCAAGAATTTTACCTCCTGGAGACCGAAAATCGTTTTCTTAGGGTTCAAAGATATACCAAAATTTTTGCATCTCTCGAAGACTATTCTTAAATGTGCTAAGTGCTCTTCATATGTCTTTGAAAAAACAGTAACATCATCAAGGTATATGATGATGAATTAGCCTAGCTCTTCGGAGAATGCTATGTCCATGGATCTCTGAAAAGTTGCTCCAACATTAATTAGACCAAAGGTAATTTTCACATACATGAAAGTGCCCCATGGTGTAGTAAATGTTGTCTTTAATTGATCATCAGGGTGGACTAAGATCTGATTGTACCCTGAGTAGCCATCAAGCAAATAAATTCTTCTAGACCCTACCACCCTTTGTAAAATATGATCCATCTTAGGTAAAGGGTAGTTGTCTTTCAATGAAGCTTTGTTTAAATCTCTAAAGTCTATATAAAGCCTGATCTCTCCAATTTTCTTTCTAACTGACACTAGATTAGATGCCCACTCAGAATATATAATAGGGAAAATAATACCAGCTTCATACATTTTCTTGATTTCCTTCTCAACCAAAGGCAGATGAACATGGTTTATTTTGCGTATTTTCTGTTTGAATGGTTTTTGGATTTCCTTGAGAGGGATTTTGTGCTGTATTATTTCAGTGTCATAAGATTTAAGATCTTCATAACTCCACGCAAAAACATCAGAATTTTTTTTAAACAGCTCTATGTATTTGAGTTTAATGTGAGCTCGTAAGGTCTTAGACAGTTTAATCATCATAGGTTTAAGTTCACTGCCTATATTGCACTCTTCCACTTCAGTCTCTACAGGCTCCAGTTTTGGATTCTTGGTCACATCGTTAAAATAAAACAACTCTTCTAAAGGGGCCAGGCCCTTAGGAAAACTCTGATCTTTGGACTGTAGGGTTTCTAACTCCTCTTTTTCTAATTCTGCAGTCAATTCTATTTTGTTTTCAAGTTTTCTAGAAAGTAGATTAATGTTAAAAAGCTCAGGAGATGATTCTTCTCCTCCAAGAAAATTTTCTTCACTGTAGTCTATATCATAATCTGAATCCGAACTATGTAGTTTGAATTCATATCTGAATTGCATGAAGTCTTCTATTTGTTTGTCTTTTTCAAACACTTGCCAATATTTTTCGTTATCAGGAATGGCTAGTCTGAATTTTATCTGAGTTTTGCAGTCATTGGTTTCATATGGCATTAAGCATGTACTAGCTACAAAGGCTAAGCTATGGGCCACGATATTTCTTTTTCTTGGGAAAAAAATTATATGGTACTCCTCAAATTTTTTTAAAAGGTCCATGACATCATTTCGGTAGGTCCTAAGTCTTGGGTGGTTTACGTTGTATTCCCCGTTGACTTGCCTAATGATTAATTCAGAATCCCCATATGCTTCGATTCTTTTGGCTCCTAACTTTTTCAACAAACGCAAGCATAAAAGTAGGGATTCATATTCCGATATGTTATTTGAACATTGGAAGTTTAATATATAGGAGATGCTTCTTATGTGATTGTTATCAGTGTTGCATATCCATACACCTACACCAGCGTTAGTTCTAGTACATGACCCATCAAAATTCATACTCCACAGAGGACTAGTTTTGGGTTCATCTTGGGTATTGTCCTCTTCAACTAACGTGCTTTCTGATTGTTGTGGAATATCAACACTTAGTTGTATTTGTTTTAACTCCTCAGGTTTTAAATTTATTTGAGTAATTTTTTCTTGACTGTGAAGGTTAAAAAGTGATGGATGCATGACTTGTAGCTCAAGACCTGTGTTTGGTTTTCTAAAGTGTAAAGGTTCAGCAAACTTCTTTGACACTTCCGTTGTGTCTACCTCCTCCTCTCTATCGGCCATCAATTCTGTTAAAGTGACTTTTTCACTAAGAGTTCATCGTTAAATAGGATAAAAGAATCAAGGCCTATATTCACAGAGTACAAAGGAGATTTTTGTGGTCTGTCTTGGCTTGTAACTGTGTATTGCATATGGGACTACCTGTAAAGTCTTCTAGTTTAATTGAAAACAGGGATAATTGCATAGGTCATGTCCATCTGCATAGTTCCTTGTAACTTAGCCCCCCAAGATCTTGATAATAAAATTCCGTAATTTTGGGGCACATCAGCCACAACAATATCCATGACTAAGCATTTGGATGAAATCTGTGCTAAGTTAACGCAGAGGTCCTTTATCAATCCTAAACATTTTACTCTGCTCGAGTCAAAGGAGTAAAGGTATTTATAAGGTCTAGTGATTTCGAGACCAAAGCTCTCCATTACAGCTTTTGGCATTAAATTATGAGAAGCCTCGGAATCGTGCATAGCATTGTGCAAAATCTTGTCATGAACATTTAAACTTACATAAAAGGGAGGAACAGGTCCCTCTTGATACTTACCTTCAATCTTTGGACCAAAAATAAGCTCTAGTTGGTCATCGTTAAGATTAATTGTGTCATTATTCTCTTCAATGTTTAAAGCCTTCAAAATTTTGGTCCTATATACATTTTGGGTAGCTAACTCAGTCAAGGGAACAAAGATTTTAATTTTGGAAATTTCCTATTCTAGGATGAAAGGGATTTGATTCTTTGAAGGACTTGTCTCAGCCTTGATAACTTCTACTCTATCAGCAACATCAGCTTGTTGATTTGTTCTATTTAAATTTGACAAAATGGTTTTAACAAGAGTACTAACTGAAGTGGTAGTACTACTAAGGTTTGCACTCTATTTCGTAACGTTTTGAATGACTTTCTCTCTACCTTTATCAGAATTTATAGCCATTGTTCTATCCTTTTTTTTGACAACTTTAGGCTTGGTTGCAGTGCTATTTTGTGAAGATTTGTCAGAGGTTTTAGTGTTGGGAGCTTGTTGATTAGTTTTGCTTCTAAGGTCATATTATCTTGGAGACTCTATGATGACATTTTGCATGTCTCGATAATAATTTTCATCATCATCTCTTTTGTCATCATAAGGTGTGTAAAGACCTTTTTTTCTATCATAATGAATCTCAAAGTCATCATTATCTACTCCCACCATGTTGATATCATCTTCCTCTATTGGTTCATCTGTTTCCTCAACCTCACTCAAATAGTTTTGATGAAAGGGAGGAGTGATCTGTTGATCATCTTCCCTAGGTCTATTTGGAGGTTGATTCCTTCTAAAATTTTGATTCTGGTTCTGGTTTATGTTTTGAGGAGAAGTTTGGTTTTGACTTGGTTGTGCTCTCTTAAGGATGCTCATTTTCTTCATCATCTCCTCCATCATTTTTTCCATTTTTGAATTGGAAGTGGAAGGGGTAGATTCCTCTCTGAAGGACACTCTCTTCTCATTTTTCATTCTTTCTCTCTTCTCCATTAAGTTAACTTCCACAGCAAGAGCTCCTTTTTTCATATCTTCAAGAGTTGTAGGATCTCTCTCTCTCAGCTGATAGGCCATCTCAGGCTCAAACCCTTCAGGAAACTTGTTTAGAGCTAAGCCTTGTGGAGGTTTTAGATCTGGGGAAAGTGCATTATATACACTGTTAAATCTAGTGCAGTAAGCTTGCACACTTTCCCCAGTGTTTCTATGGAGGTTTTTGTAATCAGAGAGGACTTGTAGAGGATTATTCTTCACTTCCCATTTGTTTAAGAATGTCTGATGGAAGGCTTGGAGATCATTGATACTATGGGGGGTTAAGCCTTTAAACCATTTTCTTACTTCTCCCCCCAGACTCTAAGAAAATAATATAAGCTTGACAGAATCATCATCAATTTCATTTCTGTCAAAGTAGTCATTCATCTTATCCACATGTTGAGATGCAGTAGTAGCATTACTAGCATCATATAATGGAATTTTGGACTGATAGTCCTGTGGAATATTGATTAATGGTACGGGAAGGAATAAGGGAGCATATCATGCTGCCATGATATGTGGTGGAGGTGGATTTACAAGAGGCGGATTAACAAAAGGTAAAGTGGGTTGAAGTGGAGCTGTTTGAACAATGGATGTAGGATGAACAGATGTGGATGGCCAGGAATAGATTGTTGAGCTGATCTTGGATGAGAAACACCTAAATTGGAAAGGAAATGTAGATCAGGTGGTTTTGTTTCTCTATTACCAGGATGTTCACTTGTTTCAGGAGATGAAAGTGAAGACTCAGAATCTAGCTGAATTATATCATCAAATGACCTAGTTCTAAAGGGATTTACTAAGTCAACTTGTGATTGTTGTAGAGCTGAAAGATTTTTAGGAACTGAATTAGCTCTCAAGGGTGATCTGAAAACAGTTGATAATCTAATCCTAGGAGACTCCCTAAGGATACTTTCTGGGTTATCAACTATCTCAGGTGGATCTGGGTCAGGATAGGCTCTAGTATGAATCTTTCTAGGAGCCACTTGCTGTGTTTTTCAGACCCAACTAAACAAGAAAATTTCAACTAGATATGACAGTATTTAAAAGGTTAATTGATCTTTTTAGACAAATTTTAATCCTACAGTCCTCTAAATGAGTTAAAATGATATTATAATGATAATGGTTTTTCCCAGTGGAGTCTTAAGGTCTGTCAAGGATTGTGGAGTCGCTAAGTGGAATTTTTTAGCTCTTTTGGAGGTAAAAGGTTTTATGGTCCACCACCATTTTTATTTAATTCCAATCTGAAATATTTTTTAGTTTTCTAAGTTATTTTCAATTGTGTGGTTTCTAAGAGTGTCCTAAATCTGTTTCAAAACTTAGCTACGGTTATGAGACAAAGACAATCTACTCTTATGGCTAAGCCAGCTGATCTTTCAAGGTTAGATAAAATTTTATGAGAATCCTAGGGTCTACCTAGTTTGTCACTGATTCAAACAAGTTTAACCATGATTACCATTACTTGGTAGTTCTTGAAAAGTTTTATTTTACTCATAAGGTTTATTAAGTTTTTTAGGGAACCAGAGATTAAAATTAGACTCGACCCCAGTGAAGTCGCCAGAAATGTTAGCTCCCTGTAATCAGCAAGATTGGAAAAGTCTGAAAGCAGGGAGAAACATCATTTCAACCACTTTGGGATTCTAGGATCTAGCCCTCCTGAATCCGGAGAGGGATCTCTCCAATAAGTGCAAAGATGGATTTGTCTTTGAAGTTTTGGGTAATGATATTAGGCTAGTTATGAAGGCCGAGGGTTTTGTTTTGTTTTGGATGGTTGAGCATGATTATGGATTGAGTGGAAAGTCATAAATGGAAAGAGTTTCAAAGGTGATAAGTTGCAAGAAAATAGAACAAGCTTTGGCCAAAAAGATGGATAATTTTCAGCTTTTAGTCCATTGGGCTATGGAGTCATAATAGGGTTTAATTTTAACAATCAATTTAAAGAGTGGTCTATGGGGCAAGTCATATCTGTCTAAGGATCTCTTCAAATTTGATTTATGGAATGAAATGATACAATAAGAAGGGGAATTACACAAATGAAGAACAAAGGGTAGCCCAAGATCTGGTAAGTACTTTGAAACTAGCCAGCCTTTGAAAAACACTTAAGAATAATATAAAAGCAATCCAGGATCTGGTAAGTACTTTGAAAATAGCCAGCCTTTGATATACTTTCAATAGAAAACATTTAAAAACAGTGGGAAAACAAATGATAACAAAGAATGGTCTAAGATCTGGGAAGTACTTCGAAACTAGCCAACTTTCAACACATTCCTAGGGAAACTTTCAGTCAGTCTTTTGGGACAAAACTAGGACCAGGGCTCACCATATCTTCCTTAGTTCATCTATACTTAACATGAAATGAAAATAACTTTCAAGAATAACAATTAGCTAAACAGGAGGACGAGGGAACTCCAACATTCCTACTGCTTGAACTGAATTAAATCATTCCTAAATAAGACAAATTTGAAGAAAACATCAAGATAAAGCTTATCAGTCAAAGAAGGGTACTGATATATAGTAAATCCTAACTCTATGCTTGTTTTTCTTTATCAGAGAAGATGAACAAAGTGGAAACAGAAATAAAACAATGATTTACAATAAGAAATAACATCATCGTAGACATAGACCAGGATCCCATAAATCAGCTTGTATTGATGCCTCAAACTAGTTACAGCTTTAAGTTCAGTGTTTCAGGTTAGAAATCATATTCACTACTCAGCCTAACTATTCTATCACAAGCAAAGCTTCAAGAGCCTTTGAACACTATTTACAATCAGAAGTTTAGAGCTCAAGTATATTTCAAAGTTCTGCAACCAACCATTTTCTCATCTTCTATAGAAGTATTTAGAGAAGGAATGAGGAGGTGGGATCTAATAAAAGATCTCCCAGGGAAAGTAATACAGACTAATGACTTCTCGGACTTTGAGGGGCTCAATGGAGAAGAGTACAGATATTCTCACTATATTAATTGATTTACATTTAAGATTAAGCTTGGTGGGAGCTTTTTTTGACTTTTAAAGCTCTGTGTCATGTTATAGTAACTTTGCTGATATTTTTTGCATTAAGTTCCTTGGCAGAATTAACTATTCGGCTGCGCTGAGGCAAGTATCTAGTTTTATGATCATAATTCAGCCTCTGTTGAATGCTTGTGGCTATAGGTGGCTTTGTGGTAGCTGAGAGGAATCAATTTGCCTCTGATATGGCAGTGGAGGCCTTTCTGTCTGATAAACACTTATGATTTTCCTACAACTGTGTTTTAATATGAAGGATTAGGCTTTTGATAATCAATCTTAGCCGTAATCCCCAAAAATTGTCTCCAATCCTCTATTCTGGTGTGTTTTTTCTTCGACACTGATACTCTTTGTTTTCATTTCATTCTCTGTGTCTTGTTGATGTGCAGGGCTGCACAGGGCTCATATGGCATCAAAAACATGAAACATTAATGAAACATGGAATTTGAACCCGTGAATAGCTTCCCTTTGATGAATCAAAGGCATGGGAATCTTCATTCCCAGCCTTTGGCTTTTCTTTCAATACAATGGAAAACCATTAATCCCTGTAAAATACAAAAAATATTTATAAAATCCTGCGTTTTTTGGGAAAATCTACGTAAGAGAGTGTGGGGAGGAGCGTGGCCATTGGATGGCATCATCCAACGATGTAGATCTGTGAGAAGAGGTCAAAGGAGAGCAGAGGGAGAAAATATGTCAGAATCGTTGATCGCGCAGAGATCGACAGTGGGGATTGGTTTTCTTTTAATAGTGTGAAGGAGCCACACTGTTTGGAAAATAAGAGAAATGAGAAGAAATGGGGTAAAAAACCTTTATTTCGAAAGAACTATGATAAAAATAGAGTTGGGGGTTCGGGGTGATCGTGAGCCGTTGGATTTAATCCGCTCATATGATCAACGGTGGAGATATGCGTTAAAAACCCTTTGGAATGGGTGGAGGGCAATATATAAATGGGAGTTTAGATCCAAACTGTTGATCTGCAGAGATCAATGGTGGAGGGAGCGTGCGATAACATAATGAAAATGGGGAAAATTGGTTTCGGGGATGGAAACCACTAGTTTCACGCAGCAAAAGGGTGGGGAGGTATTTTTTCCTTTTTGAACACGATATGCATCCCCGCTCGACACGTGGCATCATAAAACCACCCATTTTGCGTGGCCTTTGGGAAATTAAACTTCGCGCTAAAAGTTATGCGACTTGTGATGTGGTCCGTTAGATCTAGGACCTCAGATCTAACGGTTGGAAACCAAGCGCGATATGAGACATATGTGCGAGTTATAAGAGGAAGGGAAGTTTTAATCTAGGACTAGGATCTGAGATCTAGACGACTGAGATTAAATCTGGGGTTAACATGAAATAATATATAGGCAGAGGAAGGATGAAGGAGGACTGTTGATCTACAGAGATCAAACACTTTTCTCAGATTTTTTAGGTGTTCTTCTTCACACCAGTACATTTGGCGGAAATTTCGACACTTGGTTCCGACACTTTTTACCAAATGTCAGAAATTTCCCCAAATTTTTTCAATCCCGCCCGAAACCGTCGCTATACCGACATCTAGAGAAATGTGTCGCAATACCGACACTTAGACAAAGTGTCACAATTGCGACGTTTGAAGGAAGATGTCGCAATTGTGACACTATGCCCCAAAGCGTCACTATTGCGACAGCTGCTTCCAAATGTCGCAATTGTGACACGATGTATAGGTGTCACAACTGCGACGTTTGGAGGCAGCCGTCGCAATAGCGATGCTTTGTTTGCGACACAATTTCTAAGTGTCGCAATTACGAAGTTTAGAGGGATCCGTCACAATAGCGACGCTTTGGCCGACGTCGGTATAACGAAACTTATATGCCTATGAAAAAATGGTCGGCTTACAGAGCAGCGCGAGGAGTAGTTAATGGAGGCACCTTTGCGATTGCACATAATTTGGAGAGAAAATAGTAATAAAGAGAGAGGCTCCTTTAATTATGTCTTTGATTTGTGAAGGTATGGATTGTCCAGCCTACAATTCTATGATGTCGAGAAAGACTCGCAATCCTCTGGAAACAAGACTGTTGTGAAGATGCCTGGCGAAGAAACGGACATCGGGTTCACGACTGTTGATGAACACATAGTAGTCCGGCGAAGAAGGCACCAAGGAGGGTATTCTCAGTGAATGAGGGATGTTGAAATATTAATTTCAACTACCTTGTCCTCTGGCCGCTTTCTAAATCTGTTTGAATGGCTCTGTCAAACAGCCGCTTTCTAAAACTGATGAACAGTCAATTTTGGTTTTGAAATCACAGTCCCTGCACACTTAAAAACAGAGCGTTGTATTGTTTTGGAAACAGATCAATTTAATAGTAAATGCGGGAGATTTTAATTGAGAATAACGTGGTCCCATAGACCACAGACCAAATCAGCTATCCACGTGGAAGCAGGTGATTCGATCGCGTTATTTTTTGGCCCGTCTGCATTATGGAATTCCGGACCCGAAACATTATAGGGAAAAATTAATTTGATTTTCACGTCACAGTTTTCCTCCGTACGAAAAGCCAAAAAACGGACCCGAATTTTTATATGGCATATTCTATGAAGTTTTCACATCACAAATTAGGGTGACATCAGCAAGCTATTTTGGAACGCGAATTTGTGATTGAAATCGGGTTTATTTTTTTTGAAGTCCGGACGTATGATATAGTTTTATTAATATTTTGTTATAATTTTTGTTTCACCGCCCGATAGTTATTTAAACCATTGGCTCATATATAACAAATGCGCAAATATTTCACTTTGGGCATTTGTAATGTGGGCCCCGAATAATTTAAATAGGTACATATACATTAGACAATTTAAAAGTTTTGAGGATTGCACCCCCGGTGCAATTGTTTGTTTATAAGATTATATGATACATGTGAGATAAAGGTTTATTATTTATCATATATAAATAAATTTTATCAATATTGGACATTTACACTTTTATGAGTTGATGTTATAAGTAAATTCATAAATATCTCTTTTTAATCCTCATTTTACTCCATGAATATGTTTGGAAATGAAATTTCAATAGATTAATTTTCTTGCTATTATATGTTTTACAAAGATATGGTAAGGAATTCTCTTTTGTTCTTCTTAGAAATAATTATACATAATTTTTATTTTTTTTTCAAAATAGATTAAAAAAATTATATGAGAAAAATTATTAATTCATCAATATGTGTGTGTGTGTGTTGTGAGGAATAATTTCATAGTTCAACTTAATGGTTCATTATATAATCATGTGATCGTCACCAATGATATATCTTAAAAAGTAACTGAAAAGCCATGTGTACAAAATCGATGTATACTCTAGAGCATGGTTCTCATATCACTATGTAAATTGTTGTATGCTACTTCAACAAAATTATAAGATAAACTGTAATACACATCATATATGCACCATAACAATTGGTACAGGGTAAAACCCACCTGCCACACCATTGTACTCGATCCAATTTTCTCTGTCAACTCTTCTAGCTGTGGGAGTTTCCTCCAAGGATCATAATACCCCCAAGGATTGTTATCACCCTAGTAATTCTCAGGTTGTGGGATAGGGATTTTTGTAGTTAAGAACACCAAGGGTAACCAAGAATCGCTTTGGGAATTCAAGATCTAGCCTTCTTGAACTCTAGAGAGGGATCTCTCCGTATGATTTAGCTTTGTTTTAGTAACAGATATTAGGCTAGCTATGATTGTGTATTTGGGCTTGATTTTAAAAGATTGGTGGGAATAAAGAGATTTCAAGGTAAACCAGAAGGATCTACCAGAATATTGGGCAATGGAGTCAACTCTCTAGGCAAGCAGAACTAAGAAATAAGGCTCAGAGATGCAAATGTGCTATGGGAAAGATATGTGACCTTCTAAGGCTATGTATAGGCTTGATTTGATGGAGTGGATGGAATCTGAGCAAAAGGGCACTTAAGAATCCTTAAGCTACAGATAAGAAGATTGAAGAAGGGGATCTAACTGGGAACCGTAGAACTTCCCATAAGGTTTTACGAATAGGCTATTACTGGCCTACCATCTTTAAGGATGCCAAAAAATTCGTGCAGGCCTGTGATAGCTGCCAAAGGGCAGGACGCCCTGGGCAGTCTGATGAAATGCATTTGAACCCTCAACTAGTGATTGAACCATTTGAACGTTGGGCACTTGATTTTGTTGGCCCTATTAGTCCTCCCTCAAACCAAAAAACATACATCCTAGTTGCAACCAAATATGTCACTAAGTGGGTCGAAGCAGAGGCACTTTCAAAAGCTACAGAGGACTCTGTAGTAAAGTTTCTTTTCCAAATCTTTGTGCGCTATGGTCTCCCAAGGGACATAATCACAAATGGAGGACCACAATTTGTAGGTAATAAATTAGCTGAAACATTGCAAAACTACCACATTCAGCACAAGATTACAACTCCATATCACCCACAGGCCAATGGCCAAGTAGAGAGCACGAACAAAGTAGAAAACATTAAAATGCCAAGTAGAGAGCACGAACTATAGTTGTATTGAGAAATTTTATTCACACTGAATACTTCGAATTATGAAGTATTTATACAAAAAAATGTTTACAAAATATCTCGGGAATTGAGATAATGTTTTAATAAAAAATAGGAAAGAAAACTTAAAAAGAGGGACAACTGCAAAACAGTTTGCAAGCTGTTACCTTTTTACAAGAAAAAATAGAACTGATTATTCTAATTTGAACTGATTGTTGTTGTGCACTTTAACCCTGTATTTTTACCATTTGAGGTAACAGTAAAAAATGAATTTCCAAGTGAATTTCCTGTTTTTTATCCATTAAATTCACAGCAGATCTGTGAATTCTTACCACTTTTCTGCAGAGGGGATATTCATAGTCTTCAATTTTCTGTAACTTTCATCTGCCTCTGTATACTTGGCAAAGTTAGGCTTGATAGTGAACATATGCCTGATCTCATTATCTAAAAGGAACAAATTTTCAAAATACTGAAGAATTATTTTGCTTGTTGGTGATCCTTGAGGCAGTTGTTGTTTGGCTTTCTCTTTTGCATGATTTCTGATTTTTAGATCATAATATTTCTAAGGCATTAACTTGTCATTCAATGTGTGAATATCATGCAAACCTGCTTCTGACAATGTTTGTATTTGGCTAAAAATATTGAGATGGATAAATTCATTTCTTTACACCAGTCCTCTAGATTACTCATTATGTTTCTTTTGTTCAGGACCTTTTTGATTTGAAGAATGGTTTCTGTTCTATCAACAATTTTCAATTCTTCCAACTCTTCCCTGGTTTTACTGTTTAAAAAAGCTATGATTTGGATTTCTTGGGCTGGTTTTTTGTCAATTTCCCTCTTAGTCTTGTCAATCTCTGCACTAACAACTTGAAGTAACTCCCTCTGTTCATAAATTATCCGAATTGAAGGCCATTGAGAATGAATTCCATCAATAATTTTGGTCCATAAATGATTTTTTATAAAGGCCACTTGATCTGTAAGATTTACTTGTGCTTGCAGAATCTTTACCTGTTCTTGTAGTCGATC
This sequence comes from Pinus albicaulis, assembly GCA_034641835.2. Classification (NCBI taxonomy): domain Eukaryota; kingdom Viridiplantae; phylum Streptophyta; class Pinopsida; order Pinales; family Pinaceae; genus Pinus; species Pinus albicaulis. The sequence goes on along the minus strand of CM076582.1, from coordinate 1,623,557,350 downwards.
AGCCCTTTGCTCATGTCCTCTAGAAGTAATCAAGGCATCATTTTTGGATTTTTCTAAATTTTTAATAGTGCCTTTCAAACTAAGAATCTCTTTATCTTGTTCTTGTAGTGTGCTCCTCTGTGAGGATGAAGAAGAAGAGGCAGAGATTAGAGAAGTAATTGGCACTGCAGTTGGTAATACTCCTTTCGGTGCCCTATGTCTGCCAAAGTAGATGGTATAGCAGTGTTTACAGTGGGGATCACTGTAGGAATGACCATTGGTTGTGCTTTTCTTAGTTCTTCATTCTCTTTCATTAGAGATTCTATTTGACTTTCCATTGTTTTTATCTGATCTGTCATTTGATGTACAAGCTGCTTTAAATCATCATTCTCTATTTTTTGTTGTAGAATTTATTTTTCTTGAGAGTTTTCACTCTGAGGAAACTTCAACTGTTTTCTAAGAGCAGCTATATCCTCATTTTTCTGTTTAATTAAGACTTTTTTCCCTTCAATGTTGGTTGGGTCACCCCTTGCTTCAATCACTATATCTTCTAGTGCTTTTATTCTTAAATTATTAGCATGCAGTGAGGCTTTGTCCAACCTCATTTGATTTTGGAGGTTGAGCATTGTTTTCTCAAGCCTAATTGATTTCATAGTTTTACTGACAATTTTGGAATATAGCATTTCAGTATTGCTCCTATGAAATTCAATTTGATCTAATTCATGAATGGCATCTTCATCCAGTTCAAGATCTGTTTTGGAATAATCTGCCACTGATTTTGGCTCAGCCACTGTAGGCTTCAAGAATGACATTACCAATTTATTGGATGAATAATCAAATGCTGAAAGAAACCTATCTTTGTTTCCAGGCTTTTCCTTAAGAAATATAGAGTGAGATTGATTCTTGAGCTCTTAATTCTTCTCTTTAATCTGATCTGAATCTCTGACTCTGTATTGTCAGTTTCCTGAGAAGAAGGAGGCAAATCGATAGTAGCCCGGTTTTCCTTCACGACTGTATCTTTTTGTTGTGTTCCAAATTTGAAGCTCTTTTAATGTTTGAGTGACTATTCTTGTTGCTTCATCATCTATATCAATATTTATAGCCTTATCCTTTTCTTCTTCTGTTGACTTTCTTCTTTTACTATAAGGAGTTCTAAATTTTATTTCCTCAATAGTCTCAGCTATGAAACTATCTCCTTCTTTGTCTCTTTTATGTACATTATCAATATCTTTGCTTGTAGAAGCCACATGTACTATCTTTTAAATCTGTTTTCCTTTGCCACTGTCTACCTGTATTACCTGTACTGCCTGTGAATCATCATTAGATAGGGTGTTTGGCTCCCATTCAATTTTATTTACATATCTTTCAATATGGGGCTTAGGATCATGCAAGTAAACATGCAACTTACATTTTACCCTTGCTGCACTCAAAACACCTTGTGGGTCATACTTCCATGTAAAAATACATGGGAACTTATACTCTTTAAGTTTGACATTTATCTCATTGGCAGCTTCTCTGTTATTCACAATGAATGGCCCAATTTGATTTTTCAGCTTAAATTGGGTCTTTTTCTTGAAAGCTATGAAGTTGATTTCATCTACATTCAATAGTTGTCTCAGATATTCTAAAGCAAATATTCTTGTAGTAACAAATTTGGGTAACTTATATGGGGCCAGGGATGAGCCATACACTCTGATTTCTGTATGATTTCTATATAAATACCAATCTCCAGTTTTGTAGCTCTCTGATAACTACAGAATTCTTCTTGTCTCATCATTGATCCTAGGGATCTCCTCTTTTTCCAAGAGATACATAGCAGGGGCTATAAATGAGTCATTGAAATCTGTAAAACTATACTTTCTATTCCATTTCCTTAGAATAGATGACCAAAATACTACTGATAGAAATTTTCCTTCTGCATCCACTTTCTCACATTCAATTGGAAACTTATCTGTTTGATAATATAGGAAGAGGTGGAGTAGATAAGAGGAGTATTTGAAAACTCCTTCTTCTGGTAATCTGGATAACTGATAATGCATACTTTTAGCAATAAATCTAGAAAAATTGAATTGAATGGATGGTGATTGACCAGGGCTTAGAGTTGACAGAAAACCTAGGATAGCCACATCAGTGAATTCATCACTGGCGTATCCTATTATGAAGGAGAGCATTCAGACAATCTGTCTAGTTTCATCTAGGAAATCAACGGTGTCGAAAGGAGGATTTAACTTAGGAATATCAATTTGATTTGGACAAAAATTATGGTATATTTTGAATCTAGTATTGAACTCCAAGTCAAGATATAGTTGGGTTAAATCTTCTATTGATAGGGAAGCAAAATTGGGGTCATGATTCATTTGCAGCATGGAATTTATCGACTCTTCAATGATGTAAAACAGGATATATTTTTCTTTTTTTACAATACATCTTTGTTCTGGCATATAATAGGCTTGGCATAATCTGATAAAGTCAGGAACAAAATGAGTGAGAGGGACAATATATCTAGGCAGATTGGATTCCCAAATTGGAATATCTTTGTCACTCTGTTCCACTGATTTGCCATAGCACCAATTATAGAAATCAATCAGGTTAAATTCTACATTCAGGTCTAGTATTCTATAGTCCAGATCAACTAAAGGGATGTTCTATGGAGAAATGACTGGAGGCTAGACTGGTCTGACCACTTCTTTAGAATCAGTCGTGAGTACAGGAGTTAGTTTGTTGATTTTGAAGGACATAGGCTGAGGAGTCTTTGCAGAAGACTTTTTTTGAGATTTTGGGCCTCCATTCTTGGGGGTTACCTGTTTCTTGGTCATTTTTAATAATGAACGAAGCAAGCTTAAACGGTTTGCTAAGTTCCTTTACGAGAAACAGGGGTTTCTTGGCGAATTTATACTGAAAATGGGGTTTCTGAGCAGGGTTTTTAGGAAATGCAAAGAATTTAAAGCTCAGAACGTGTATTTAAAATCGATTTCAACAGCAAAATGGACCAGGGTATGGAAAAAACTGCGAGAAAGGGAAATTAGGGATTCCAGGGAAATTTTGACAGAGTTTCCCCTGAAAAATGGACACTTTTTTGTAGTAAATTTGGTAATTATTTGAAATCGACAGGAATTTTGAAATCTCAGAGGGCAACTTTGAAGAAAAGTACCTAGAGAACCAGCGGAATTCGGTTGAAGACGTTACAAAGGTGCTCAATCTTCAATTTTTTGAAAATTGCTTTGCAGAGGACAATTTAGTACTTTGTAATGGAAATTTAGGGCAATGGGCGTCGAAAAATGGTACTGGTAGGTTGAAAATGGCTCTGCAAAGTTTCTCAGGGTTCAAATGGCGTGATTTTGAGGAAAAACGGTTCTACAATGTTTTTACAGGTTTAAAGCGAAAAGGTGAAAATTTGAATGAAATTTTTTTTTTAATGTATTAAACGATGGTATAACCATAGTTAAATGACATTAAAATCAGGTTAAACGGGTGAGGTTTAGGGAATACCGCCAGTGGTATTCACGAGGGTAAATGGTGGTAAGTGAAAACTAGCATTTCGAACGCGATACAACGTGGTGGTGACATGTAAGCGTGGGTGGTTTGGAAAAACCACCCATTTCGCGTGGCTTTGCCAAAACATCAAACGATTACTTTATGAGCACGAAAATGTATTAGCGCCGTCGGATTTGGATTCAACGAGCGAACGGACATGATAAAAAGGAAAGGTGCGGGGAAAAGGTAAGTTATCAGGTTCACTTTGGGCCATTGATCTTGGGAAACCATCTCTATATCGACATTTAGAGAAAAGTGTCGCAATACCGACACTTAGAAAAAGTGTCGCAATTACGACACTATGCCCCAAAGCATCGCTAGACGGCTACCTCCAAACATCGCTATTATATGTTTTACGAAGATATGGTAAGGAAATCTCTCTTGTTCTTCTTAGAAATAATTATATATAATTTTATTTTATTTTTCAAAATAGATTAAAAAAATTATATGAGAAAAATTATTAATTCATCAATATGTGTGTGTTGTGTGGAATAATTTCATAGTTCAACTTAATCGTTCATTATATAATCATGTGAGCATCACCAATGATATATATTAAAAGGCAACTGAAAATCCATGTGTACAAAATCGATGTATACTCTATAGAGTGGTTCTCATATCACTATGTAAATTGTTGTATGCTACTTCAACAAAATTATAAGATAAACTGTAATACACATCATATATGTACCATAACAATTGCCATACAACTAATTTGTTTTAGGATACATGTGGCATTCTAGGGGTAGATTCTATATGATGTGTATATCAATCTATTAGGTGTTGGTAAGTTGTGAGTATCTAAGAAATGATAAGGAATATCCATACATCATGATCTTGTAATGTGATTATAAATTGTGTCTATAATTTCCATAAAATGTATAAATGATATGTTTAAAAAAATCAACACAATCAACCCTAAACAATGCTCATGATGTGGAATTTCATTGGCGAAACCAAAATGATGGTCACATGTCCCATTTCTATGGTAATGGTGATCATATATATGCTGTAGCGACACTTGATGAGTAATTAAATAAATCTCAGAGTGTGACTCATTGTGCCATATTTTTTTAAAGCATGATTTGTTTTCCTAGTTTTTACTAAGTTGTTAACATATTTTATTCATTTGGAAAGCTAATTAATGATGCTTTAAGTAATTAGGACCTAATGAGAGATCATATTCACATCTTCACTAAAATATATTTGGTAATTTTAGTCACTATATGGACCGCACATGCATGCTACTTAAGAAAAATTGAAATATAAACTATAATACACATCTTATATCTGCCATAACAATTTTCATACAACTTATTTACTTCTAGATACATATGAAATACTTTAGGTAAATGCCATATTATGTGTATACAAATATAGTAGGTGTTGGTAAGTTATGAGGATCTAAGAAATGATAGGGTATCCACACATTAGTAGTGACCTGGTGAATTTTTTGCATAATTTTCTATTTGTTGTAACTTTGTTGCCTGGATTTGTTATAGATTTCAAATAATATATACAATTATCTACCAATTGTTCTTTATAAAGAAGAATTACAATAAGTAGTCACCTAAAAGTGAGCCATGTGAAAATATTGGTAACATGAGTAACCTGGTAAGCTGTAAATGAAAAGTGAATAACCTCCACTCACCAACAAGTGGCAGGCAGGGTTGGAATTTGGATTTCTCTTTACCCGTCACACAAATTTTTTGACGTTTTGGTCATTATTTTTCTAGTCAATAAACGTTACGTTTAAAATTTTGCACTTCATTAATGATGTTCTCGTAATAAATTAACCCTTCACCAATAAAAGTTTGATTAAAAAAATTGAACGCTCTTCCATTTTCTTTTGATTTTGGAGTGTGATATATCTGTGTCATGGACTTTTAATACCTAAAGTTTCAAGAGAAATAATTGATTCTTGTCAAACTAATATTTCCTCAATATATGCTATGATCTACTAAAAATAACTTCAAAAATCAAGTAACCTTCCAATATAAAGAAAAAAACATGAACGAGCTTTCCCTAAATTGCAATAAATTTATGTTTATTATTAATATTGCATAATCTGTCTTATAAAAATTGCATAATCAGACTAAGAACAAATCCTCAGTGCATTTTTTATTGTTGTTATGATTAAAAAAATGAGCCAAAGAACACTAAGGCACTCAGAGAAATCAATCTATGTATTATTTCTCACAAAATCATGTTGAGTAGTGGAGACTAAGCGCTAGATTTTTTTTTGTCCTCAATCTCTCTATTAATTATGTCTATGTAGTTATAAGAATAACAAGCCAAAGAAATCTCAGGCTTCCAGAGAAATTAGTCTCTGTGTGCATAAATTAATGATTACTGTTGACTAAATGTTATACCATTTGAAATTGCCGAGCGAAATTAATCAGGCCATGATGTACCATTTGTCAGTATCTATTTTCTCATGTATGAAAGTTGATGTACCATTGAAAGTTTAATAACTATAATAACTATAATAACTATATATATATATATATATATATATATACTGTTGACTAAATGTTATACCATTTGAAATTGCTGAGCAAAATTAATCAGGCCATGATGTACCATTTGTCAGTATCTATTTTCTCATGTATGAAAGTTGATGTACCATTGAAAGTTTAATAATTCTATTGAAAGTTTAATAACTATATATATATATATATATATATTAATTTAATGATTAATAATAATTAAATTAAAATTCTTAAAAGACAAAATAAAAGCCTAATAATCACAAACTATTATGATAATTTAAAAATATAGAACTCAGGCTGAACATAGTTACAAAGATACCAAGAAAAGAAGAGTGCATGTGCGTGATAACCTCTTTCTTGACAACCTATGAATGCCATTCTCAATGAAGACTCAAGACTCAACTGGATTGGATTGTGTATCAAAACAGTAGGAATGAATCAAAGTTCAATGAATGAATAACTTGATCGAGAAAATTTATAGGGAAAGGTAACTTTACTATAAATATACTAAACCTCAATTCCATGATTAAAAAAACACCCCCACCTTCTCAATGGTCCCATCATGGTCCACCTATTGAAAAACAACCAACAAATATTATTTTTTTTATATTTTTGCATGGCCATTGGACAATGATTTACTATGGTTTTCATACTAAATTCCAATGGATGATTATTCAAAAATATTGAGAATTAGTTTAGTCTCAAGGCATAGCCAAGAGTCTTACTGGATAGTTATAGATTACCTCTCCATTGGATGATTGTACATTTTTCATCTACTTTTTCACGTGAGTTTCAGTTGATGCTAGATCTTTGCCTTCTATTTCTTTAGTGAAGCTAAGAGTTGACTTTGATCTTACATTAATAACTATACTTGCATGAATATCCATGCTTTTATACTTCCCCACTGTGGTCAATGTTGATGTATGGCCTTGGCCCATTGATCTTACAATTAACTCACTATTCATATTCAATTTTCTCCAGTTCAGCCCAATAAAATAAGGAAAACAAAAAATGAAGTCCTGATTTTTCTTTCCAGTGCTCCTACATAATACAAATAATCTTAAAAACTAATTAATATATAAATTGTCATCATTCATGCTAAAATCAGCTTGAATTTTTTTAATGAATCTGCTTACAATTAATAGATTACATTGCTCACAGAATAAGAGATAATTTAGAACTATGATTTCAAAATAATAAATTATCGGGCTCCCACAGGGCGATGAACTTGGTCGGATGTGACCCTTCTACAGCAGCTCCTGAATCTGCCTCTTGATTTCATCGTTCTCCAGAACAGGGCACCAATAGATCGGTCTGTTGGGTAGCAGCGCACCTGGGGTCAGATCAATCGGGTGCTTGACTTGACAGTGTAGAGGAACCCCTGTGGGTGAGGTGAAAATGTCCCCGTACTCCTCCACAAAATTTTCCATTTGTTGTTTTCGTGCAGAGGAGCCTTTTCTGGAGGTCGTGGCCATAGTCTTCTTCTTGCCCTGGGGGCGGATCATCAGGAAAACGAATTTCCTGGTTTGGGAAATGAGCTTACTGCATTGTTTTGCAGTAACCAAAGAGATAGTAGCAGGAGATGGTACCTCTGGTATCCTGTACAACTTATTTCCCAAAGTAACAATAACAGCACGAGGCCAAGACTCATACACCGCATGATGCTTCCACAATTATGGTTGTCCTAATAATACATCAGAAACATCAATAGGAACAATGTCGCATAATACCTCATCCGTGAAGGGCTTGATGCTATAGGGAAGGCGGCACTGCTGGCTGACACGGAGATCTCGTCCTTGGTGAAGCCACCCGATGGTGTATGGATGTGGGTGAGCTGTGGTCAGCAAACCCAACCGCTTCACGGCATCTGCTGAAATGAGGTTCTTTTGGCTCCAATTGTTGACAATGAACTGTACCGGGGAGCCCTTTATCCACATATGGGAGTGGAAGAGATGTTCCTCCTCCTCCAGATCTTCTGGTTCCTCCTTCTGGATCTTTGTAGTGGCAATAGTGGCATTGGGCTCCGCATCAATAATCTGTTTCCCTTTGTCATTCCCCTTGTCAGGTTCTGATTCAGAGTCAGAGCATGCATCTGACTCAGAAGCTCGCATCTCAGCCACCAGCGACTGCTTGGCCCGACACTCACTTGTGTTGCGAGTGGAGCTCTTACGAAACTCACACCACTTTGTGTCCTTCTTTGGCTTTGCGGTGTTGTTCTTTGCTTGTGGCTTCGACAGGTTGTCTTGAGTCACTGTGCCTTAGCTCTGTCCTTTGTTATGTGGTTTGGGAGCACCTTTCCCTTGCTTTTGATTCGCAGATCCAAAGTCTCGCTTCTTCTATTTGAATTTCTGCTCAATCTTGGCAGCATACCGGTATTCTGTACCAAGCGAGGAGATGTCGAGGAACTCCATTACCTCCTGAATGTATCTGTGCAGACAACTGCGATACTTTAGCACCAGATGTTTCTCTGAATCTTTGATACCCAACTTGGTGCGCAGGGTATGGAATAGATTCGTCAGCTCATGCACATCTTGATCCCTTTGTTGTCGCAGCATGGTCCATTGAATGTACTTGTCCTCATAGCTCCCCATAGGATAGTATTGTTCGTTGACGACGTCTCGGAAATAATTCCAAGTGGGTACGACCGAGAACAAAGAGGGTTTTGTCTCATCCTTTTTCTCACAGTGGCTTTCCTAGCAGTCCTTGACATGGGGGGCAGCTTTGAGGAGTGAAAAAATAATCTTCTCCCTATCGAAAAAGTCATGAACCGAGAAATATCCTTCTAATAGATTCAACCATCTATCTATGGCATCTGCATCTATTTGACCCTCAAATATGGGAATGTCAAAATTTACTTGTACCTTAAAAGGAGTCACACCTCCAAAGTGGTTGCTGGATGCAGATGCGCCACCGGTGGGCAGCCGTTGAAGGATCTGGGAAAAGTTATCCATCATCGCGTTCCTTTGTTTTTCGAGGGCCTCCTTGAGAAATATTTTGATAGGATATCCTTCTCCCTCATCTTTCTTTTCGTCCCCCATGGGCGTCTGTCGGGGTTTGCGAGGCTGATCTTGCAAAGCTTCCACCAGATCGAGCCCTAAATCCTTATACCCCAACCTCGTTGGGGACATGCAAAGAAGGATCGAGAAAAAGTAGACCGCTCTGATACCACTGATCCGGATTTATGTAGGAACGCAAAAGAATAAGCACATAACCATAAATACAAGGATGCAATGGAAATATCACTTCATTTTATTAATATCAAAGAACTGAAATTTTCTTATAGACAGAATGGAAAAAAAACTAGCTAGGACGCTTGTAGCTATCTCTGAGGAGAGATGTGGTGGCTATAGGCCTCTGAACTGAGTTAAAATGACGCTCGAGGGCCTATTTATTATTGAGAAACAATGGAGAACCCTAAAAATCCAAAAACCTAACCCTAGGAGATGAAGCGCCAAAACTATGGGCCCCGTTTGGGTAAATTGGTGTTTCAACTTCCTAAGGACGTAACTTTGGCATACTATCTCTGTTTGACACAAATGATACATCATTAGAAAGATATATCTGAGGACTAAAAATTTCGCCACGAATATAATTCCAGAATGGAATGATACAGAATGATATTTGCTGGAGGCGCGATGCCCAAGAAACGTCGTTTAGGGCCTCAAAAGGCTCCGGAAGTTCAGGACCTGAAAAACTGCTAAAAATAGTAAGTTGTGCCGAAACTGAAAAACTGGAAGAGACAATGGTGGGGCCCCAAGTGGAATAGGTGGGTGGCCACCAGTATCCACCTGGATCATTAAGTGAGCCAAAAAAGTAACTTTCCTTACTTTTTGAGTGCAACCTTGAAATTGCGAAGAGGACTAGTGTTGCAAAATTATTGGTAAGTGGAAATTAAAGGGCGTAAGAACATTTTTGAAAAAATTTCAAATGTCAAAATTAAGTCTTATATCCTTCCTAGCACCTCATGGAAAACGGGAATCCACAAATTCTAGCCGTCAAATATGTGCAAAATGCCTTATGACGGGAAAAATGGAGGACTGGTCCTATGCTGCTACATGAGTTAGGGTTTCATGTGGAAACATGGAACTTTGTATAGTTTTTCAAGGATAGAAAAGGAGAATATTTTCAGTTAATCATCACATGAAACTTCATCACCATTTGAAAATTGTGTCCTAATTTGAAACAATAAGACTACCCAACTATTTCATTATTTAATTTTGATTGTGTAATACAAAAAAATATCCCAGATAACTTAAATAATGTAAGCACTTTTGCAAAAATTTAGTGGAGAGAACCTTCAATTACATTTATTTTGAAGTTCCACTTGCATTTTAAGCCATTTTAATTAGTATTTCATGGCTATCTAGTAAAAATTTTAACCTCTTGTAGAAATTTGTTTGTCACTTGTATTTGAAATGAAAAAATCAAATGTAAATAAAAAAGATTTGAAATGCTAAAATTCAAATGTGCGCTACATAAAAATGATTTTTTAAAAAACTACATTAACGTCTGATATCACGCGCGAATTCACCCTCAGCTCTTGCAGAACAGCATTCGCCCTCAACATTCACCCTCATCTCTTGCAGAACAATATTCGCCCTTAGCATTAGCCCTCAGCTCTTGCAGAATAGCATTCACCCTTATTTCTTGCAAAATGGTAAGTTCTTACTGCAGGCCCTTCCTCCTGTAGTAGGGTTGACCCTATTTGGGTTTTTTTGGAGCCTCTGAGAATACAAAGGTTGTGATTGATTACGGGGCACTGCCTATATTTGTGGAACTTCTTACCTCTGGGAATGATAATGTTCAAGAACAGGTAGCACGTTCATTTTAGAAGCATAAAATTATTCTTCCCAACTATCTTTATACGTTTGTAATTTTTGAATTTGATTTAAAAAACTACTACCCAACTTTGAGTTCAACTGGTGTTCGTGTAAGGCTGTTTGGGCTTTGGGAAATATTGTTGGAGACTCTGCATCATTTAGGGATCTTGCCCTCAGTCATGGAGCTCCGAGGCAGGTGCTTTCCTAGTTGAATGATACTGCCAGAATTTCAATGATACGAAATGCCACATGGGCTCTGTCAAATTTTTGCCGTGGTAAACCCCAACCACTATTCGAACAGGTAAGCAGAATACATTTTCTGCCTCTTCTTCTTAGTTTGCAGATACTGTGGATTTTTTTTTATAGATCTTGGTGCTTGGTAGATTTGGACATAATATGGACCTAGGCGCTTGTTCATTACAATGACTCCGTCATCAGGTTTTAGAAAATGCTCAGAAATTTGGGTTTCACAAGGGGATTACCCTTGCTTGCAATTATCGATTATCAATCACATTAAAAAAAATTCTTTCGTAGCATTGCTGAGCTCTTTGTAGGTGAATTTCCGAGGCAATTTCACAATATCTGAACTAAATTTGTCCGTCCTTTTCAATACTCTGCGCTTGTAACAGAACCAGACAAACAATCTAGTGGCCAATGCAACAACAACAACACCTCCTGTTGCAATGCCTACAATTCACCCTCTCTGCATGCATGAATGACTATGGCACCCTCTTTTGTGAACAGGTACTGGAGCTGAAGGTACTGGTTTCCATTAGGATCGTGGAATTCAACATCCAAAATAGTATCAAATTCCACTGCAATAGTATTCCCCAGCAAGGGCAACAATTCATTGAGACCTATTGGACTCATCACCCCCAAATAGCCTCCAGGGCTACCCAGAGTGTGATCATCTGGAGCAATAACAAATGCTCATCCATCCCCAATTGAAACAAGAACAGGACCCACATTGGTTACAGAAAAAGAGAAACACATTTTGAAAGAAGAAGAAACTTTTGTATTAGGGTCCAGAAATCTAACTGGTCTATTGTACAATGCCCTACCTGCACTTCAAATTGGTACTCCCAACTCCATGCTAAGGCTCACTGTGCCATTCTTCAGATGAGCATCTTAACCTGAAGTTTGATTCCAAAAAACCCAAGACCTCCGTTACAACGAGTAGAGTTCTGAGTGAAATACTTCACAATAGGAAGCAAAAGAAACATTGCAAAATTGCTCCGCTTTAGACTAATAATTTTCTATGCGAAAATTCAACTACAGACAGTAAAAACATAATATCAAACACAACCAATCCACAATGGAATTTGAACATGAGGATTTATAACCACAGAAAATTCTCTCCAGGTTAAAAGAATTCCAGAATGGCTTTAAGATTCTACTAATGAGCGCTTACAACACCATAGCAATTACTGTCACAATGAAATCTGCTGGAAGCAAAGCCCTTGTACATTTTCTACATTTCCACAGTGGAAGCAAGAATCTTGCTATCTCTCATGATCTGGTTCTGTGGTCAAATCCTTTGCTATGGCTGTCTTGTTCTGCTAAACGTGGATCTGTCTTAGCTTTGGCTCTGGTTCTCATTTAGGATCATGGCTATCTGATCTTGCTGTGGCTTTGACCATACAAACTTGTTCAATAGGAAAATGTTGACTTTGCTATATATAGGAGCTTCAATGGGTGCTCTCAAACACTTTTTTGGGCAGCTTTGTTTTGTCTCTGATTCAAGGTAGAACTATGTTGCCTTGGTTTTTTAGTCCTTGAAACTTAGTTCTCTCATATTTTCCATCCTATCCCCAGTTTTCTGCCGAGAAATACGTAACTTCACGATATCAAAATTGACTATTTTTGGCCATTTATCTTTAGTAATGGTACAACCTTAATTTGGTACATTTGTACAGTATCTGAAGAACACTCTCAAGATGTTATTCAATATTTTAGCATAACTACTACATTTAACTGCCATGCTCTAATATTTATATCAACCATAAGCATTCTTAAGGTAGTTCCACGTTTGTGAAGAAGAAGGAATGCTTCTAACAACTTCTTATCATAGTGGTACAATTCTGTTCGCAGTTTATCTTTTGTAAACCTCCAATTTTCCAAACGTAGTAGAGACTATAGTTTGCATATGAAATTTTGGACAAATTTGTTTAGTATTATATAGAAAATGCATTAAGAATAAAAAAAGCCCACAATTTGTAAAAAGCCCACAATTTTGTAAAAATCCCACATTTTTTAAAAAGCTCACAATTTGTAAAATGCCCACTTTTATTTTCTTTTTGCTTTATATATTGAGCTCCCATTGAGTTCAACAAGTCTTGGGTTTTCTACACCATTGAGAGAGATTTATTGTTTTCTTTATAGGATAATTTGCATCAATGGAAGAAAACATTGGAGCTGGAAAAAAAATTCAAAAGGGTAAAAGGGGTGATGGTAGAGTTTATTTCCCTTGTAAAAAAATTTGTATGAGAAATAATGTTAGAGTTTTAATAGCAACAACAATAGTGCATTGCAGGAAATATGGGCACATTGATGGTGGATCGAATGACTATCGTCCCATGGTAATTAACTATCTATCTTCATTTCGATTATATCACAAATTTTATATTATTTTAATATTTTTTATATGCGCACTAATGTCTAATTATTAATGTTTGTAATTTTCATAAAGGCACAGTTGCCCCCCAACTTTTTGCAGATGATCAACCAGCTTCCACAACAAAATAGTAGTAGATTAGATGATGTTGCACCAGTACAAGAGAATATTGCAGCAAATATTAGTATTGGAAATGATGTTGTACAAGGTGAAGAACATGAAGCGAATGATGAAGGTAATTTTAATGATCCCATGGAGGTAGATCATGATGACAGTAATGAGACAGTTCACATCAATGATGGGACAAATCAAATTCTCCAAGACTTGTATGGTGAGTCAGATGATGATGGTGGAGATAGCAGTGACGGTATTTATGATGTACCTCTGATTGAAAGGTCAAGTGAACGACTTTTTGAACACTCAAATGCAACTCTTTTCTCTACTACATTGTTGTTGGTGAACTTAAAGGTTATGAATAATTTGTCGAACAGATGTATGACACAACTCCTAAGGTATGAAATATGTATATATGATCACGTATATGTAAATGTTGATTATTTTCCCTTTTTTTAGTTGTAATAAATATGTAAAATAATAACATATATATATATATCATAGTTACCAAAATCAGCCGGTCAGGACAGCTGCCGGTTGGAACCGGCCTTGCAACCTGGTCAATAGCCTATTCTCACTTGTTTTGGACGGTTAACCGGACCTAACCGGTCGGTTAAGTAAGGAACCGGCCGGTTTATGCATAAACCGGCCAGTTTCGTACTTAACCGGCCGGTTAGGTGCTCCTCCATGAGTTGCAAATTCCTCAGTGTCTCCTCCATGAGCTGAAAATTCCTCTATTATACTAGCAACAAAATTTTCTAATAACTCATACTCACCACCTTATAGTAGCAACAATACACATGATGACTGATAAATACAAGGCTTGCTAGCATAAAATCCCTGGCAGCATGAAACTCATCAAGTGTACTTGATGAAAATTTCTGTTCTCAAAACAATCAGCACCAACCTTATTTCACACTCAGCTAGGAACTGTCAGACCCTCTCTCTCTGCTCACACATAGCAGCAACATAAATACAAAACCTTTCACACAGCATACAAGCAATTTGATCATGGCATCAAGACTGATGCAAATGGTCTGACGCCACTCAAGGGACAACAACATACAACCTAATGAAAATGTGACTGGCAATAATAAATTGACCACTAGAAAATTCCCGCTTGGAAATGCACTAAACTGGCTATTGAGATTTATGGGTTTTAATGAATCTTTTCAGTGATAAATTTTGTCAAACACATTGTGAGCAGACTTCTGAAGTTGTAATGCTCTCTCAAATTGTTACAAATAGCACTAATAGTGGGTTTTATAAACCAATTCAATACCTCTAAGTGTTGTAGATGTTTTTCTAGAAATTTATTGGCAAGCAAACATAGATAATGAAGAATACAAGATCTTTCACGTGGGCTCTTGTCATATATATATATATATATATATATATATATATATATATATATATATATATATATATATATATATATATATATATATATATATATATATATATATATATATATATATATATATATATATAATGAACCCTAATTGTCTTTAAGTACGATAATAATGAATTGACAATAGATCCGAGTAGGGACAGATTGTATCTGAGTAGGGACAGATTGTATATTATAATATTAACTCAACAATAAAACACAGTGAATAATATAAGAGAAACCTGATACATTACTTCAACAAGTTTTCTTATGTATTTTTCTATGATATGTATTTCATTTGGTGTTGTTATTGCCTAAATCCACCTTAGGCTGAAGGAAGGCGAGATTCAGGGTAACACCAAACCACGCTCAGTCTGGTAGCTAGCCCTACCAGAACAGGAGAGGGCTCTCTCCGGGTCAATCTCATGAAAAATGTATCAATAGGGCTTGAGATGACTGAAATGAGTGCTAATTTTAGGCTAGGTATATTAATCAAGGAGTTTGAAATGATTTTTTAATGGTTTTTGTTGGAAAAAGGGAAAGCCAATTTTGGGCTTGGGGATGAGGCCAAATTCTTGCAGAGTTCAAGTTGGGGAAGGGTAGGCAATGAATTTGATGTCTTAGATTCAATGAATGGATGGAAAATACTGTTGAGGAGATGAAGAGGGAAAGAGGGAGCAAGGATCCTATTCAAACTGACGAAAACATATAAAACTAAACAAAATTTTAAGGCAGAGCACCAGCAAACCTATGAATTCTACCTTAGTTACTCATTTGTTTAATTCAGAAGAAAAGAGAAAGGAAATGGCATACATAAACATTAATGAAACTTACAGATACATGGAGAAAAACATCATCAAAACTCAGAGCCACAAGAATCCCAACAAGTGCTGCAAAACTCTGGTCTTTCCTTTGCCAAAAATACTGAAATGAATATACAATGAGGTGCCAAACTATTCCCAAGAGTCCAACCCTAAAAATGTCTCAGAAAATACAATATATAGACCATCCTAACCCCTTCCCATGCCTCTAGGGGTCGATCTCATCTTTCTAGGAGCTGTTTCAACCAATTCTAAACATGGAACTGAAATCTAGGCAACCAAACAACTTGCCTCTATATGCTAGGAAACTGATCCATTCATTTAATTTTCACTTTTTAGTGAATGAATCCTCTAGAACAAGTAAAAATATGCCAAATTTACATCATAGCCACAAAATTACATCAATATAGATCAATAATTACATCAAGAAGTGAAACTAGTCAAACTGGCCAAATTTCTGAGCTGAAAAGTAAAAATTGGACCAAAATCCTCTATGCGTCGCGCCAGAAAACTCAATGCGCCATGCCACTTTGAGCCTATTTTTGGGGAACTTCCTGAAGTCCAAATTGATATCATGATAGCTCGTTGGAAAGCCCTATCTGTCGGCTATCCAACCCAAGTGGAATTTTGCAATTTGGAGTTCATTTTCCCCTCCAAAACTGCAATCTCCCAAGACTGGTTCCTGCTGGTGCAAAAGGTGGCAGAAAGGCCATTTTTGGAGTGTTTTTGACCTTTAAGACCACCCAGAACTTGATGAAATCTCTCATCCATTCCTAAGCATACATAATTTATCATAAGAAATCCAAAAATTTAAATTTTTCCTCCAGAAGATCTCTCAAACGTAAGCATGCGTCAAGTGGCGCGACGCGTCGGGCAGAAAAACCTGTTTTGCAACCAAAATTTCAAAAATGACAAAATTTACTCCAAATTTGCTGAAATTTGGAGTGAATGTCTCCCATCATGTCCCATGCTCATCCAAGGAAGCTTCGGCTAAGATTTGGAGTGGATCAGGAATTTTTCGCCGTTTCAGTGCTCTTCTCAACCTCGCTTTCAGGATCTTCATTTTCGCTTTGCAAACATGTGTGCGGGCCCAATAGTGGTTCTTCATATGTCTTAGCATGTATTTTTCCCTATTGGCCTTTTCCAAGAGCTTCTACAGATGAATTTTGACTCTCGTAAGGCAAGTCTCTAGCTCAAATGGTGTCATGTCACCTAGTCTCTTTCGGGCCAATTCACGGTCTTCACGGATTTGTCGCAACTCTATGAGTGTCTGTTGATCCTCCAATTGTTTATTCTGCTGCTTCAAGTAATTTATAACCCACTGATCTCTCTGCAATTTCAAAGTCAGTGTGTCAATCTCCGCTTTCTACTCCTAGATGATTTCTTTTAGCTTTGAGCTAGGAGAGCTCGAATCAACATCGATCAATATAAAATCAGTATCTTGGCCTCCTGAGGGGCCCTCATCCTGCATAGGCTTCTTGCCTCTGTCATGTACTTGTGCTGATGTAGAAGGCGAGACCCCTTCCACGCCATGTGGAGATAGTACTCGCGCTGCTATCGAAGGTAACGAGACCCCTTCCACCCTGGGTGGAGATAGTACTCGTCGTGCTGCTGCAAATAAGGCTCTGGTACCTCTCTGATAGGTAACACACATTGGAACACTGATAGGCTCTGTCTTAGGAACCTCAAACTGATACGAAGGCCCACCCACATCGTGAAAAATCTCCGGAGGAGGCTGAGGGGCTGTCAAGAAGTCACGGGAAATGAATTCCTCCCATGCAATGCCTTGCAATCCGAGCTGATGTACCACAATCATCTTGATGAGCGCATAATGATAAATGTTGTTATGTTGCTGCTCTGGAGTCTTCTTCTACACAAGGGTAGTCATCCGCTCTATGTTTCGGCACATGAAGTATGGAATATTCATCAGTCTCACTCTCGTGAAATGCATCAACAGTCGGATGTGGTATGCATAAAGGCATAAGAATCTACCCTCGCAACTGAAGTATCTAATGATGAGCTTCATTAATGGCGCGTAGGACTCCTTCAAGAATCTAAAAGGAAACACCCTGCCGAGCTGCCTCATATAACCAGGCCTGATGTAAGGTTCATAATATTCTCTATCCAGCTGTTGTCTCTTATTCCACTCTTCACCTATGTTTGGTATCCTGGTCGCCTGAGAAATGGTTTCTGGTGTTAAGGTGAAGTTCACTCCAGCAAGGTTTACATGACCATCACGCAAATGTAGGACAAATAGGCGAACCAACTCCTGATGATGCTGAATCTGAGCAATCATCTCACAATACTGAAAACATGAATGTTGCTAAAAGCATGTCATTGCAAGTGGGCAGGCCTGCAATTGAGTCAAGGAAGTGGGCTCTTCTCTGACATGCCTGCCACTTTTATGAGATCTCCTCGGTACATTTATCTCTACGGTTGAATCACTATCTTGCTCATATTCTTGCTCATATGATGAATTTGTTTCTGACATGGTACTTTGCAATGTGTATAACAAGTATATGCTGATATATGTGTGGTGAAAACAAGAGTTTGTCTTTCAATACCAAATGTGCCAAATATGCAATGAGAGACTGTGAGGAAATATCACAGTGAATATATAATGGACTGTCAAGTGAAATTGGAGTGGAAGAACAGTCACTGGATAGCTTGAGGAATTCGGGATTTGGAGACTTTATAAGTGATATGGGAATGGTTGATAGTGATGGGGGTAGTTTTTATAGATAGGAGTAAATGAAATGACAAGATATACTTAAGTTAAGTGAAATCAAGGATGTCAAAACAATCCTTGAATGTTTTGGGAATTAGGATTTTATCAATGATATGAAGGAAGGGAAGTGATAGAAGGTGGTAGGGTTTGAGGATGAAAACATGGGAACAAAGGGTATAAGGGATATGGGACAGCGGGAATAGGAGAAGGGATGATGATAACAATATGACAGTTATGGGAACACAAATGAGTAATGGATGGAGAGCGTTTAGCACCAATAATCAAACTTCAACACTTCATTTCAGACCTTAAGGAGCAGATTTTAACATGGATATAGGGTTTGTTTTTTTTCACCAACCAAAGTCTAATGTTTTCGCCTCTAAACCACACCACACATGACTAAAATCACTTAACATGCTTTGTCAAACTTACTAGGAGAAAAATGAGTTGAATCGATTTGATTTTTTATGGAGCGGAGATAAATTTTGCCTTGGAGGCTCTGTGCGCCGCGTCCTGTGGATGCGCCGTGCCAGAGGAAAAATACACTGTGTGAAAACGCACAATGCGTCGCGCAACCCCAGTGCGTCGCGCGCTTACCCAATGCACCGTGCAGACTTGAACACAGTCTTGGTTTTTCAAAATCACAAGTTTCGCCCTCTCACAGCTTTGAGTCGGCTTTCAATCGACCTCTTGAATGCAAATGGCATTGATAAACATGGAAATATCTATATAAAGTCATGGCTTTGATTTTCTCTTAGTAAAGACCCACTTTGTAATGTTTCAAAATTGACATTTCTTCACTTTTCATATAACTCTGTTTCTCAAATTTCCTTTTGATTTTTTTGGCTTGAAATGATGTTTTCTTGGTTGATTTTTTGCAGGGATGATGGCATTGAACTTCGGCAAAGGATGACCAGAGTCTGCATTTGAAGTACTTCATGGCGGAAAAACTTTAAAATACAGATTTATTACAAATTTTTTTTTGACTATTTCTTCTTCAAAACAAAGTTTTGAAGAAGAAACATCCTTGAGCATTATTGACGATGAAAATCTTGAAATGAAAACTTATTGAAGACATCCTCATGGCCTGCGGGCATTATTTGAAATTATGAAGAACAAACCCTAGACCTAGTAACTAAATGACTTTTTTTTTTACCACAAGACCATCTATGACTGAAAATGACTGAAATCAACTTTAATGAATTTTGATAAATTTCCACCAAACCCAGCAGGTACAAACATGAGGGAAACTCGTGAAGCGACCCTTCCATCAGATAATGGCATGCCCCTAACGGAATGTAGATGAATGAGCGGAATGAGACACCTAAAAATGAAATTCAATAAGAGAAATGATCTCTGATGGAGGGATGTAAAGACCGACTCTAACATTGGCTCCAATGGGGATGGTAGCTCCTGGGAGGTGCCAAGAATGGTAGATCTCTGGGAGAGATAGACAGTGCCTTCGTCCATTGGGCTATGGAATCCATTATTTTGACAAAACAACTTAAGACTGTTGACTGAATTTATTTGACTGAAACTTTGACTCAGACTGACTCAAATTTTAGAACAGAAATGACTGAACCAAACCGACTAGACAGACTCAAACCAAAACTGAAATCCTTCTTCAGAATTATAGCCTTCACTTCGGGCCCCAAACTGAAGAAAAGACCACAGTGCACACTTGCAATGAAATTGAAATAAATGATATGTACAATGAAAATATGATCAGCAGAAAACATCTTAATAGAACATGGATCAGAAAGCTAATCCATGGATCACTAGGTGGAAGGTAAATCCCAACACTAGAGATCTCTGATCTAAACTATAAGCAAGGCATCATGGAGAACCTCATACAAAAATAACACAGTCTACTCAGAGAAACAACAATGTAGCTCAAATGTCATAGATAACCACTTTAAAATTGTAGATTTGAAGTACAAAGAGAAGAGACACTCTTCCAGGAGGTTAAAGAACACACTCCATGAGAAGAGGCTCCAAAAAATACACTAGATCTCTGCAGATCTAAACTCCCACTTGTTGTAGCTTGCAAAAGTAGAAAAACCCTCAATGGATCAGCACTGCTAATGAAAGTACAGCTTGGCCCCAAGCCTGATAGTGGTTCAATTCAGCAAAACACTCCTCCAAGAATCCTCAAAGGAAGAGGTGAAATCCCTGCATAGGAATTCTAAATACAATCCTCCACTAAACAGTAGAGAATGGTATTTTTCTAAACAGAAAAATACTCAGAAATATGATCAATCAACAACCTTCTATTGCTACCCTCCTTTTCCTTTTATAAGATTAGAAAGCTTTTGCAAACCCTAAACCACCTTGATGAGTTAGCCCTTTTCGCATGAGAGGCTTCCTTCTAGAACTGCGCTGTCCCTTTTGGAGATGCAATGAACCTAGACAACGTTGTTGATTTGGTCAAGGTTGAACCAATATTTAGCTCAAACCTCTTTCACACCTGCAAGTGATTATTTACATGGCCTTGATTTGTCTTTGCTCACATGGGCATTTATTTATTCAGACTTTTTAGGAGTTTTACATGTCCTTCTTTATTCATTTATTCATGAAACATAAATTAAAACAAAATTGAATTTTCCTCTTAGCTAAGGCTAAGTGGGAACATTACAAATGATATAGGGCTCCAACCCTAGATGAAGACTCCAATCTTCCAGGCTCCAACATGTATTGTGCCAAGCATCGACTTGGTCTTTCCAAGGCTCCAACCTTGTCAATTTGAGGCACCAACCTCTAGGGCTCCAGCCCTATCTCTGGTATAGGCTACGACCTATTTTCTTGAGGACTCCAATCTTATAGGGCTCCAACCCTATTTTCCAAGGCACCAACCTTGTCAATTCTGAGGCACCAACCTCAAGGGCTCCAACCCTATCTTCCTAGGCACCAACCTTGTATCTATGAGGCTCCAACCTCCTTCCTCATTTCGTCAAGATATATTTGGTTATACTTACGGCTCCTAGTGTCTTCTTCAACAAGCCCTGACAATCTTCAGCTTACTCTTCACTGTAATCTACATATCATGTCATCAATGACAACATTTTCTTCGCAGAAGGTGTCACCGCTGCTCTCCATCATAACCAAACAATTTCTCCAAGTTACCTCATGATGGCTTCATCAATACATCATCGTCTTCAACATTATCTTCACAATATCTCCAATATGTCTTCAAGTTACTCCAATATCAGTCAAGGCTTTTCAACAAAATTTATTCAATCTGGAACCTTCTTCAAGGCCACTCCACAAGGGCTCCAATCAAAGTTTCCAAGAGTGTCTTCAAGCGAACCTTTTAAACGGAAGGTGTCTTCAAAATTCCTTTCTCAAACAAGGTATCTCTCCACAAAATCCTTGATAGGTGCTCCAAGTATGATGCCCGAAACCATTATTATAGTTTTGTCCTATAAAAATATCCAAGACTTATTTAATCAATCAAGCTCGAGCTGTAATGTTTCCTTAGCAATACGGGCTACCAAGGCTTGAGCCTCCAAATGCAGCAAGTCAAAAGTATTGATCATAAGTTTAAGTATCACCTTCCGAGTAGCTTCAAATGACTGTAATAGTGCTAGCAAGGTGTTTAGATCATAGATGTAGGAGCTTCCAGGAATGTTTGTTGCCCGAGCTACATGAATCTCACATCCGAGTTTTTCAAAAGTTGCAAGCCACAAATAATAGGAGTACGGACTTGCCCAATCTTAAAATATCAAGGAATTTGGTCTCATAACACACAATGACAATATTTCCCTTCAATTCAATGATTTTCCATGCTTCAGAGACTTCACACGTTCGACCCATTTCACAAGTCAGTATTTTCTTTATGAATTGAATTGATGATGGCATCAAGAAAACACAGCGAGAGCCTAAAAAACTAGATTTTTCTATCTGGAAGCCCACTGTGTGACAATATTTATGAGCCATAGAAAAAATCTGAGTTATATCTTGTCACTACAATTTCATGTATGCTTACTTCTATACATTTTCCTTTGCATCACTTCTTAGTTCACAGAGAAAGAATTCGCACTGCTCTTATGGTAGCCACTAGTTCGAGATGTATTATTTTTTTTTGTTGCATAATGATGCCAGAAGACTAAATATGCTGAGATATTCTTTACAATTGTCACATGATGATGTTACAGGTTCTAGTTTAAGCGAAATCGAGTTGTAAACTTTCTTCACAAACCTGCAATGTAATATCTCAGCATGTCCGCAAATGATTTTTAGGAAATCCTTAATTGGTCCACAAAATATCTAGGGTGTACGCACACTCTTAAGAATAATTCTATCATAGGTGGGTCTGAAATCCAAGATATCTCAGTGGCTATCCTTTTGTTCAATAATCCAAGTTCCTTCTCCACAATAGGTATACTACAGACTTTAGCTGGCTTCCACTCTTCTAGTTTGAGGTCTGCTTCCTTCTTCCATAGGCTTAAAATTCGAGCTTAAAAGATAATCACAGTAATTTTCCCAAACAATAATTCTCTTTATTATCCTCGGCCTCCTTCTTTTGGTTATCTTCTCTCTGAAAATATTTTACCGAAATGCTCTCTGAAATTTGCATCAAACTTGCTTGCTTAATTGAAAAAGACAAGCTTGTATTTATAGTAATTTGTCTTTATGAAAAGACCTATATGTTGGGTTGGATGGCTGACATGAAGGACTTGAGCATAGGTCGGCTAGGCCTTAAAAAAAATATTCCCCAAATAATTAACATCAGATTATGAGCTTGGTGAAGCACCCAAACCAAGTGCCTAAACAATCCATGGTGCAAGATATTTTAATGTAAACACACAAAAAGGTTTCCATTTGAATGTATGCATGGTCATCCCTTCACACATGGCGCGGCTATGGTAAGATTATCTCTTCATGATGGTGAGAAGGCTCACAAGGGGCTTGGGGCAGGTTACGAGGATGTCATTGTCTAAAGGCCAACCTTAACGGCTAAGTGAGGAGGGGGACCTGAAATTTTGAATATACCCAAAATTTTGGGTGGTGTTGTAGCGGCTACAACAGAAGGGGAAAGTGGTCTTTCTATGTTGCTTTGTTTAGTTCTCAGTAGTCAACACATATCCTCCACTTTTGGTTCTTCTTTGGAACTACTACTAATGGACAGACCCACTTGCTATCAGATATTGGGTAAATAAAATTGACATCCAATAGCTTTTGTAATTCAGCTTTCACAATATCTTTAAGATGAGGGTTTAATCTTCATTGGGGTTGGCAAATGGGTCTAGCATATTTTTCTATATAGATGTGGTGCGTACATAACTGGGGGTCAATTCCCTTCATTTCTGGATAATCCCATGCAAATGCTCCCTTATATTTTTGTAGTAATTGGACCGTCTTCTTTTCTTGTTTAGTAGTCAGATTTTTTTTAATGTTTAGAGTTTTTCTTGGTTCAATTTCTACAATTTTTCTATTGTAAACAGAAGTGGTGGGTATTGATTGATCATGAATGTCTTTCAGTGGATCTTCTTCTTCTTGATTATCAAATTCTACCTTGATCATGTGACATTGCAAATGAGATCTGATTTTTGGTTTATTAATGAAACTGTTAATAATGTCATCCTCTGTTTGGTCTTTAAATTCGAGGGCATCTTCTATAGTTAGTGGTGATCTAATATTTTCCATGAGATATGATAAAGGTTGTTTCCTTGTTTTAATTATCGATAAGCTTGGTTGGGCTGGGGGATATAAAGCTAAATTATTGACATAGTTTCCCCTTTTTATAGTCATGTTGCATTGTCGGCAGCCAATGTAAACATCGACAGTTGCCAACCAAGGTCTACCAAGGATCAAAGGGTGTCCATATAGCTGGTTTTTGGGGTTGATAACTAGGAAGTCAATAGGGTACTCCCATGAATCTACTGATACCATTACATCATGTAATGTACCTTCTGGTTTGACTACCGATCGGTCAGCCAATTCTAATAAGGTTGTTGTTGGATCTAATGATGTAATGCCAAGTTTTTGACAAGTGGTGTTTGTTAGGATATTAATTGCAGCTCCCAAATCAACTAAGGCATTTGGAAATTATTTCCCATTGATTTGTACCATCACTATAGGATTTCCTGGGTCCGCATACTTTTTAGGTATTTCCATTCCTGATAATAAGTGAGATAGAGTGTCGACTACTTGGAAAGTTGGGTTAGTTGTTTCTCTCCTCTTGGTCTTCCTTATACATAGTTCTTTGATGGTTTTTGCATAAATAGGGATGTCGTGGATAGCTTGGAGGAGAGGGATTTTTATATACAAATTTTTTAATTCTCCTAAAAGATCAAAATCAGGATTTTCTATTGGGCGAGGTATGATTAATCGTTCTGGGAATGGTGGAGAAGAGGTGTTTTATTGTTACTGAGTTTGTTGTTTAACCACAATCTCCTTGTGCACTGTTTGTTCTGTGGGTAACGAGTCTTCAACTTGAAAATTTTTGTTTCCCTCTGTTTCCACTATGCACCCAGATCTTAGTTGAAGGTCATTACACTCCCTCAGTTCAGTTTCTAGTTCCGGTGGTTCCATTATTTGAACAGACTGAACTCGCATATTATTGGGGTTTGGGTTGGGTTGGGCCGGGAGTTGCGGTCTTAAGTTGGTCTGGGGATTTTGTGGCAATGTATAGGGGGCTGGAAGTGTAGGTTGAGGGAGAGGGATTGTTCCAGCTGGCTGATTTGTAGGTCTTTTCCAGTTTGTCTACCAGGTTTGACTCAACAAGGTGGAGGGGGACCATTGTGTTGGATAAGCATTGTTTTTCCAAAATGGTGGATAGTAAGGAAAGTTTAGCCAATTGGTTTGATTTGTTTGATTTGGCCATGGTGATGTAGGGAATGGCTTTTGTGACCAATTGGGGAATGGTGGTTGACTTTGCCACATTCCATTATATTGCTGAGCATTATACTGAGGAGACTAAAAAGAAGAGGATGGATCAATTGGAATACCTATTTGTCGTGGCTGCCATTGCCAGCGCTGATTGAGTAGGCATACCAATTCTGATTCTTCTTCCACCTCCTTGTAAACTACTTTCAATCCAGGGAGTGAGGGGAAACCTTCTGTGGAGTGATATTTTGTGTATATAGCACAGACTTTGACTATTTCCAACAGGCACTCTTTATGGTTGTGTTTCTTTCTACATTTAGGGAAAAATATTGCCAGATTTTGTTCTGCTTCTGCTTGCTTTTGTTTGGTTTGCATAATGTCAAACTGTGTTGTCAGAGTCCCTAGAATATCCGTTTTAAAATATTGTAGTATATTGCCAATTTATGCGCTGGTTATACTTTCACCAGAGATCTTACTATCTCTTTTGATCATATCATGTTCTGCTTTAGCCTTGTGCTGCCTCTCAAACTCCTGATACATAAATCAATAATGTCAGCAAAATTTTCCTGATATATATCACCTTTTCCCATAATGTTTAATGTTTCAACCCATTGTTCCTTCAACCCTTTAAGTAATGTATTTTTCAACACATTATCAGGTAAGGGTAAAGATGCATAAGGTGATCTTTGGAGGTTGTATTGAAAGCGTTCTAAATATTCCTCAAGTGTTTCATTAGGCTTTGTTGTCATCTGAAATATTTCATCTTTTAATTCCCTGGACCTACAATAATCCTGATATTTCTGTAGAAATGCATATTTCATCTGATCCCAATCATTTATAACACCTCCACCTAACCCCATAAACCATCGTAAAGCTACTCCTTTTAATGTGGAAGGAAATAATTTTAATTTTTGGGGATCGGTGATATAGTCATACCCCTTGCATAATACATCGAATTCAAACAGAAATACATCTAGATCTTCCGATGTTAATCCATGGAATGTAGGAATATGCTGAAGAGAAATGGCCTTCATAGGTGCATTAACTACAGTGTCCACAATGGGATATTGCAGTGTGGAAGTTTGTTGAGGTGTTTTCTGGTTCTGGTTCTGGGCCATTTGATCGAATATGTGCCAATATCCTTCTAGGATTTCAAGGGAATTCCTAGGCTGACTAGAAGGAATAGGAATGACCTTGACAACACTCCCTTGATATGGAATAATAAGCGTTCCTTGCTGGCTTAGTATCTGAGGAGATTCAGGTCCTTTAGCTTTGATTTGAATGATGTTGACAGTACTTCCCTTATTTGAGCTACTCACTATTTGGATTACTTCAAGAGGATATTTTTTTTCTTTTGTTTCCCCTGTTTCTCCTCCTCCTTCGCAGAGATTACTAATGTTCCCTTCTTGTAGAGAAATTAGGCGAGAATTCTAAATTTCTTGGGAATCTTGCTCAATTCCTTCTGTTTGACTATGTACTTGAGAAAAGCCTATAGATGGTGATTCTGTGGCCTAAAGGGAACTAGTAGGTTGTCTAGAAATAAATTTCCTAGGTGCTACTGATGGCTAAGATTCAGTTTTCTTAAGGATTTTGTCAATGAAAGTTGTTCGCCCAAGGGTCACCGGTCCCTTAGGCTTTTCGGGTTTAGGAGGAATTTTGTTATGTTTAGCTTTTCTATTCATTCAAAAAGACAAGCATTCATTCCTATCTAAAATTTTTACCCAATTCTGCTATGAAGTGGGCTAGTGAACAAGTATGTTTCTTACTTGGTATGTAGGTTCTTACCTTCTATTTTTAATACCCAATTCTTCACTAGCAGAAAAAAAAAAATCAAATATGCATCACTCTCTGTAAATGGATACACTCTTCTCGGAAACGGTGCCAAAATGTTGGGGTATAAAAGGTGTATTTTTAACGCCTATTTATCCTACATTAATTATCAATCCAAGAAGGACTTTTTGTTTCAAGAGTGTACTTAGTCTGAGGCTAAAATTAAATCTAAGAGTAATGATTTGCAATATGTAGTATAGTGTTGTAAATATAAGAGTAAATGGATGCTTGGAAAATAAATCTAACTACAATGACATGAACTCAAATTCTTGAAAATTCAATCATTCATTCAGCAAACATTAGTCAAGGATGCAGTAATGATAACTCTTTCTTTAGAAACTAATGGAATTGAAATCAAACGGGAACAAGATAATCAATCTAAGAACATAGGTAGCAATAAAAAATATTCTTTACAGTTGATAATCCTGTCTTAAAGAAATTAAAAGGAAATAGAAATTAAAAGTTGCTAATTAAAGTAAACTAGGCAAACTCTCAAAACCAAACTCTTTGCAATCTGTAAACTAATTAATCTAAAATGAACAACAAACCTGGAATTGAACGACAATGTAAATGAACAGCAAACTGTAACTAGAAGAATTGAACAAAAAATTATATTTAATGAATCTGAACAACAAACTCTAACTAATGAAATCAAATAGCAAATTCTATTAAACAGTAAATCCTATTGAGTAGAAAATCTTGTTAAGCAGCTAATCCTCTTGATGAGCACTCTAAAATGAGCAGCAATCAAATGAAATAGCAAATGGAACAACAACTGAAATAGAACCTCAAATATCGAAGAACAAATATTTGTTAAAGCATAACAAGAGAAATGATACAGGAATGAAGATTCTTGTTAGAACGGAACAACAATGCAATTCATCAATGTAACACACTGATATCAATAAGAAATTAAACAGTAAACCAATTAACTTACAAACTGTAATGAAAACAAATACAAACTGTCACACAACGATAACTTAAAGGTAATGATATAAAAATCAGATCGATCCACCAGGGCCGGGCACTTAACCACTAGTGAAACTTTGCTTGGCTTTACTCCAGAGTTAAGAAATGGAACAGCAACAAGATCTTGTATTAATCAGACATAAGTAGCGTTTACAATCGTCGCTCTCTGATCACGAGAGTTAAGAAATTACAAAGTTACAAAAGGAGTGGTTTATCATAAATCATTTATGTCCCCCCGATTTCTAAAGGCATTGCATTTTATAACAATTCGACGGACAAGACAAGAAACAAAAATAATATTGAACAACGATCCCTCAGGATCAATGTATCCTGAGGGATTTTCTCCTTTTCTCTTTTTAGCTAGCGCTTGGTCTTCTTAGGCTGTAGCCGTACTGTTCCATGTCTTCCTTTAGCTATACGTTTTGATTTCCTTATTATTGTCTGGATATGGTCCTTTTTTGGAGGAACAACAGTTACTCCTATTTTAGCTCTACCTCTCGAATGATGGTTTACTTCATTTGTTTCCTGTTTTTATAATAAAAGGCAATCTTTAGTCAATTTTCACAAAAAAAAATAATACTTGCAATTCTATCATAATCCTCCAATAAATCATCTTTCTAGAATAAAAAGAGTTATGTTTAAAGGAAAAAGATGAGAAAATACAGGGTGAATCCATACCTTTTCCAATGCTCAACACCAGGCAATCTCCATCTGCTCCTATGGAGGCTCTACTAACAGATAATGAAGGAAAACCTTGACATAGACCATATATTTCTCTTCCTCCAATTGTTTCTTGATAGGATCCCCACTTCTCTCTGGATATATGACTCCAAGTGTGTCTTTGCAATAAATATTAGTTGATTTAGAATCCAATGCAGGGGCTTTGTGATAAATCTCTTTTGTGTCCATCCTTAAAACAAAATCCCATAGCCTTATTGTACCATCTGTAGACCCTGTCACAAAAAGACCTTATGCTGGTGCCATTTCCCATGGAATGTAATGAGTTTCTAGCTTCCAGATTTTGATTTGGTAGAAGATTAGAAATATCCCAACTACAGGCATTCTACGAAAAGTATGCCTAGACCCTACTGAGTTATGTGCCACCTAGAAACTCGAATGAACTTTCTCAGCAATTACCCCATGGTACTCATGTGGTGCTGGCTTGGGCAATGTTCTGGAATAAAAAAGAGTTCCTTTCATGAATAGGCGAACAACACCATTTCCACCATCAATTTTTAAGGCATAAAAGGCTGAGGTGTTTCTATTGGCAGGCATGTGGTGGGGCATGAAATTTTAATGTACGATGCATAAAACATTGACACACATGAGCTATCTCTTTAACTACTGAGACTCACACGCTTTCCTTCAATTTCCAAGGTTCCTATTCGTGATTTGTGAAATCGATGTGGTTAATCGGGTTTTAGCAGCTAATGTTCCATTTCGCCAATCCCAAAGACAAATAAATCCATCATGAGGAAAACTGACAAATACAAGAGGCTTCCCATTTGGTGAAAAATCCACATATGAAATTCCGTATTTATGTGCTTTCAACTCAACAATACAAGGGCCAGTCAAAGAATCCCAAATTATTGTGGCTATTTTATGCCCTAACTCTCAAGCTGCAATAACCTTGGCCCTGTTGCATGAACATGCCATGCAATTCAATGCTTTCAGGGTTCTAGAGGCCACCAGGAACTAGACTTTGTGATTTGCATCAACATTATATATGAAAATGACACAATCAGCAACATACGAAAAATATCCATTTGAAACATTGGAAGCAAAGCCACTACAGCTTCTTTTTTTCAAACCTATAACCTTCTCCAATTTGAGCTTCCCACAAGGATCAACTCTCTGGGATTTATTCTTTAAAAGCCACATTCTGAACTGTGAGGATCTTACTCAGATGTGACCTCCGTGAGCCATGGGTTGTAAAGAAGATGCAATGTGACCAGCCTCCTGTCTGGATAAAATAGTTAACTTCATAATACTAGTTCGATTTTTCCTAAAAAAATAAAGCACGATAAACAGTGAAGGTATCAAGGAGGCCAGATTTTTGCGACTCAGTGACCTAAGCGAAAATGCGACCCCCCTTCGTCACACAGTCGCAATCTTATGTAGGTCGCACTCATTTGTCTTGCACGCTTTGTGACCCAGCGACTTGGGCAGAAATGCAAACCCCCAGTGGTTGCATAGTCGCAATATTACGCAGGTCGCACTCCTCCTTTGTCTCGCATGCTCTGCGACCCAGCGACTTGGGCAGAGATGCGACCGGCCAATGGTCGCACAGTCGCAATCTTATGTGGGTAGCATTCCACATTTTTTTCGCATGCTCCGTGACCCAGCGACTTAGTCGTGCTTGCCACAGGCCGCACGATACAGATATGCGACTCAGTGATTGGTCGCAAAACACCATAGGCTGCCTTCTCTCTAGATTTCACCATGCAGTGCGCTCGCTCTTCAAACTACAATTCAGGTTGATCATACCTTTTACACTGAGCACCGAACATGTGCCGAACGAAATGATTTTTTATTGCGTTGGGATGTAGTGTAATGTCTTTCGTTCTTTTTGCGAAACTCTGATGACATTCATTGCAGAGGTGATCTCAATAGAGGGCGAGCCCCCTGACCATACGGGGGTGGGCAGCTTTTGATGCTCCTTGGTCCCTATTTCAATTTAAAACACAGGGTGCCAACCATCGTTGTATTCATGGTGCATATATTGTTGTAGGGTAAAATGCTTGGGTTGTTGGTTATCGTATATCCCTCTTAGGGCTTTCCGGTGCCCGAAGCAGACAGTAAGATTAGCTATATAGTTCACAAAGACGACATATACATGTTCATATTAAATTAAAGAAAATTGATAGAATGAGATAGAAAATTACCTCTTTAATGATCTTGGAGTCCCTTGGAGAGCACTAGGCAGCAAAGCAAGAGTTCTTCTTCACCGGCTCCAAATCTTGTTCCTGCAATCAATCAAAGCACCCGTGTAATTTCTAACATAACATATATCCTATAAATTAAGCCAACATATAATAAACATTTAAACTATGCACATCTTAGCCATTCATCTCATGCTATATAAGTGATTAAACAATAATGACGATATCAACGCATAGAATGGAAAAAAAAGATACAGTTCTATTGATTTATAAAAAGGAGGATTACAACCGTTGGTTGCACC
Source organism: Pinus albicaulis (assembly GCA_034641835.2). Lineage (NCBI taxonomy): Eukaryota > Viridiplantae > Streptophyta > Pinopsida > Pinales > Pinaceae > Pinus > Pinus albicaulis. Next base: position 1,623,526,047 of record CM076582.1, on the reverse strand, counting down.
AAGCCCTCCTCAGCCTTCCAATCTCTCTATCTCTCAAAGTGGTGATGTCTTGATCAACAAGTTCTCAATGAACCTCTTTGACCTTTGACCTTCACACTACAATGATCTCTACTTCACAAGTATGCAAAACTTTAGCAATCCTTCGACCTTGAACAAAGAGCCTTCAACTCCATTTTATAGGAGATGGAGAGAGCAATCATTGCCCTTCTCTTTCCACCAGTTCTGAATAGAAAAAACCAAGATGTTTCTCTAACCTCCATGCTTTTGCCTTCTTTGAGAGCTTAGTTGTTTATGGCAATACCGAATAAGAGATCAGTGCTATGCAGTTTCCTTTTTGTATGGACTCTCTTGTGAGAAAAAGCTGGAGATTCAAATCATTGTCCGCGGGTTTTTCCTGTTTCAAACTTAAAACATGGGTAACGCTGCTCTCTAGTGTAAATAGACCATTTCCCTAGCCACTAACGTGGCTCATTCACTAATCAACTGCGTTATAACACTCTTGTGTTGTTATAGAGAGGCGTTACCTTGGAAGAAATAGGTTTAATTTAGATCTTTGTATTCCTTCCATATTTGTCTTCTCCTCTGAGCTGATGAGGAGGTATTTTGACCTGTAACAGATTCCCCCTAAATTCAAAGATGAAGACAATGGCCGAAATACTTTACAATGTGTGTAGTAGAGATAAAGAGATTGAAAAACTGAGGAAAACCTGAAACAACAACATATGTCAGGAAATATAGTATATGCCTTGAGTTGGGCATTCCCATGTTCAGTAGCTTAAACAACATGATTTCTCTGTTGGCATGTGTTTTCCTTGATGGCAACCTACTTGATGAAATAATACTGTCGGCGATATGATGCAATGTGTTGTCCTTGATGGCAACCAGTTGTTCTTGATGAGTTGCCTATGATAAGCAACCTATGTGTTAAATATGTAAGGATGATGTATATGTGTGTTAAAAGGAAGGATGATGTTTCTACAGATCAAATCAGAAGAAACAGAAGAAAGGAAGTTCCAGAAAAATGATAAATATGATGTGTCACAAAGCATATGCGGGTTTGTTAAGGCGAAGTAGCATATGCACGCGGAAAAGTACGTGCCAAGTCGCGTATGCCCTTTTGCGCTCCAAATTTAAAATACCAAGGGGTGTTACCATGGTATTGACCCATTGTATTGAGCGCTTGATTATCTATTTGATCCCGTCCAGGAATACCATCGGAAGTGGTGTGGTTTTGGCTCATGGTATTGAAAAGGCTAATCTATATAAGGAGAAGAAGATCATTGTGCAAGGGTGTGCATGTGTCTGGGTATTGAATGAATACTTCACTTTGAAGTATATCTGCATGATTGAACTTTGTTCTTGATTGATAAATTTGAATCCTTGATGCACTCATGGATGTTTCTAAATCCTTAGATCTGATGATGATGAAGCTCTAAGACGATCTGCAGAAGAAGAAATGGTGAAGATCTAGCGCAAAGTTTGCTGAAGGTAATGAAAAAATCTAGGTAAGCTTATAGATCTGGTCTGTTTTGCAAAGCTTTCATTTACAGATCTATATGTGAGTTGGTTGTGGAAAAATCGCGTGTATATGCAGATCTGATCTGATAAAAGCCCGTATAGGAAGTTAGGGTTTACTGAAAAATCCACATATATATACGCGGGTTCGTCTGATGAAAAGCGCGTGTATACGCGGGTCTGTTTAAATAAAAGCGCGTATGGTATTTGAACTAATGGTTGCTCATGGTTGAATGTTTTTCTGCATATCTATTCTGAAGTCTGGGTAATCTCTAATATTCTGGTTACAGTGGTTTCAATGTTCTGTTTGAAGCATTGGGCAAAGTATGTTTGTTGAAAAATGAAGGGTTGAGTTGAAGTTGTTTGATCTAGTTTGAAAATTGATGAAACGTGGTCTGCAGTGGTGCTGAGGGTCGAAGCCTTCAGTAAGGGGGTAGTAGCTCCCTTCTAGTGATAGCTGGTAAACGAGAGCAGGGGGTAGTGGCTCCCTACCAGGAGAGGCTAGTAAACGAGAGTAGGGGGTTGTGGCTCCCTTCCAGGAGAGGCTGGTAAACGATTGAAGGTTATAGCCTTCTGCAGGTGGGTGCCTGCGTGCTAGTATGAGTCTGCGCCAATACATAGTTGTAAGATGTTTTCTTTATAATAAATATTGAAGACTGAGACGACGGCAGCGGTGGTTTTCTCCCGAATTGGGTTTCCACCTAAAATCCTGGTGTTCATGTGTGATGCTTATGTGTGTTGATGTATTCTGTTCTAATTGTACATGTTTACTGCTTACTAACATCTAATAAGTGAATGATGCAATAATCTAAGATAAGGATTATCTGCATAATAAGAGATCTGAGCATACACGAGTTTCCTTAAGGATATTCGCGTATATACGCTAGTTTTGTTCTGTAAAGTAGTGTATGGGTTTTTGAGAAAAGAAAAGTAAAAATTTGATTGACAGATCAAGATACTGATTCACCCCCCCCTCTCAGTATCTTTCCCAAAAATTGGTATCAGAGCAGGTCCTTTTGAAAAAATCTTAGCCGCTAGAAGGAAGATCAAGAAATATGAGCAATCAAGATGGAACATCATCTATCAAGCCTCCCCTCTTTAATGGAAGCAATTTAATCTTCTGGAAAACAAGGATGAGATCCTATCTTCAGTCTATGGGAACAGATGTATGGGCCATTGTTCAACAAGGATATCAATATCCAGCTACAATACCAACAGATCCGACTGAAAAGAAGAAATATGAATCAAATGCAAAGGCGGTCAATGCTATAATGGGAAGTCTGACTAAATCTGAATTTGTCAAATTTATGCAGCTAAATACAGCAAAGAAAATGTGGGACAAAATCATTCTAAGTTATGAAGGTGATGCAAAGGTAAAAAGTGCAAAACTCCAAACAATCAGAATTGAATATGAAAATTTAAAGATGCATAGTGATGAGAGTATTGCCAGTTTCTTTTTACGTCTTGATGATGTTGTAAATCGTATGAGAAATCTGGGAGAAACAATAACCGAATCTACTTTGGTTGAGAAAATTTTAAGATCTCTAACGACAAAATTTGAGTCAAAAGTTTCTGCTCTTGAAGAAAAATGGGATCTTCAAAATCTTACTGTGGTGCAACTTCATGGGATACTAACTTCATATGAAATGAGAAGAGGAGGACCATATGAAGTCAAAGAAGCCATCTTTAGAGCTTCTACAAAAGGGAAAGAAGTGCAAGAAGCAGAAGGATCAGGATATATCTTAGAAGAAGATGAGGTAAATTTTGTAAATAAACTTCAACTTGGCACATGACAGTTCAGAGGTAAGCTTCCTTTCAAATGTTTTGATTGTGGAAGAGTTGGTCATTATGCTGCTAAGTGTCCTTATAAATAAATATCTGCAAAAGGGAAAGAAGTAGTAAGAAGGAATAAGAATCGGTCTAGCACTAGAAAAAGTTACTATACTCATGAAGATAGTGATGGGTTATCTGATAGTGAGGAAGAATGTGAACAAGATCTTAGACTTCTCATGGCATTTGAATCTAGAGAAGAAAATGATACTTTTGTGGATGCTCTAGAGGACAATGATTTTCTTGAAGAAAAAAATCAACTCAAAATACACTTAGAAGAATGTAAAATACTCTTAGAAGAAAGGAAAATAACCATAGAGACTATGAAAAGGCAGTTTGAAGAAGCAAAGAAACACATTGAGAAATTATAATGTGAAGTGGTAAGTCTAAGGAAATATTTTGAGAAAGAAAAGACTCTGAATATTAGATTTACTAAAGGATCGGAAACCTTAAATGAGATTATCAAGGTACAACGCTCTCCTCTTGTAAAGACAGGTCTTGGATATACCGGGGAATCTTCTCAGGCTTCAGCACCAAATTATCTAAAAGAAGTTACAACTGGTTTACAAAATTCTGCCACTCAGCAAGGGAATAAAGAATCTTTACAGGTAAAGCATGATCATCTCAATTCAAAGAACACTAAGAGGAATATCTTTCAAAGAAACACCAATCAACAGGTAAATTCAAGTAGAACATTTCATGATCGCAGAAATTTCTTCTTCAACGGACAATGTTTCTCATGTCACAATTTTGGTCACAAAGTTGTTCAATGTGTTGCATATAAAACCATCATGACAAGAGAAGTGAGAAATAAAATGATTGATATTGAAACAAAGAAGAATACCTATAACAATTTTTATCCTCTTCTAAATGAAGTTGAATGTGCTTATTGCAATAACTTTGGGCATGAGAAATCTGAATGCAGGAGCAAAGTTCAGCCAAAAGAGCATTTTTCTTCAAGTTCCAAAGTATGGAAAAAGAAAGATTTACAGGTTGAAAATTGTGGCATAGCGTTATTTGAAGAAGGAGAAGAAAATCAATGGTACATTGATAGCGGATGCTCAAGACACATGACATGTGACAAAACCAAACTTCGTGCATATAGTACATTAGAAAAGGAAAAGAAAGTTACTTCTGGATATGATACTCCTACTGTAATTAAAGGAAAAGGGTCTGTGTTTCTAAAAAATAAGGTGAAGGCTAATGATTTCATGTATGTGGATAGATTAAGGCATAACTTGTTAAGTGTAAGTCAAATGTGTGATCAAATAACTGAAGTTGTCTTTAGTTCAAAAGAATGTGTGGTTCGTGATCTTGATACAGGTAAAACAATCATAAAAGGAAAAAGAACTCCAAGCAACCTATATGTATTGAAGAACTGCAAAGAACAATGTTACTTGAGTAAATCTTCAGAAAACTGGCTATGGCATAGGAGGTTGGGACATCTAAGCTTCTCTCAAATCAACAAATCAAGTAGACTTAATGCTGTTCGTGGTCTTCCCAATATTACTCTACCTGAAAGTATCATATGCAAATCTTGCCAATTCGGCAAGCAGACCAGAGTGAAATTTAATGCCAAGGAAGGATCATCAAGTAGGCCTCTTGAACTCATTCATACTGACATATGTGGACCTATGAGGAAAAATTCACCTCGTGGTGAACAATAATATATCTTATTTATTGATGATTTCTCTAGAATGTGTTGGATTGGGTTGCTGAAGCACAAAGATGAAGCATTTGAGAAATTTCAGATCTTCAAGGTGCTGGTTGAAAATGAAGTAGATCTAAAACTCAAATATCTTAGATCTGATCGAGGAGGAGAATATACTTCAAATGAATTTCTTGAATTTTGTGAACAACATGGCATAAAAAGACAATTTTCTGTAGCTGGAACTCCACAACAAAATGGCGTAGCAGAAAGAATGAATAGAATAGTTCAAAAAATTGCTAGAGCTATGCTTGATGATTCTGGAACACTTGACACATTTTGGGGAGAAGCAACACATACAGCGGTAAAAATTCTCAACAAGGCACATGTTCGCGTAAATAGTGACAAAAATCCATATGAACTCTGGTATGGTAATTCTCCATCTGTGAAACATTTTAGAGTTTTTGGAAGTAAATGCTTTCTCAAAAATAATGATGAAAAACTTGGCAAGTTTGAACCGAGAGCAGATGAAGGAATACTTATTGGTTACTCCTCTACGAGTAGAGCATATAAATGTTACAATAAAAGACTTCGGAAGATTGTTGAATGTATTGATGTTGTTATTGATGAGTCTCCTGCAGCCCCAAAGGAAGAAAAACAAACAACAAATGAAGACGATGGTGACTTATGTCCTTCTACTTCAAAGAGCAATGATATAGATAGTGAACTCAATGAAGAACCTGAAGATGATCTATCTGAAAAGGCTCCATCCAGATATGTTCAAAAGAATCATCCAGAATCTCAAATTTTGGGAGATAAGGGATCAGGAGTACAAACAAGAAGGACTCTTGTTGGATCTTCTAGCTATCTGGCATTTCTATCTACTATTGAACCTCACAATGTCAATCAAGCTAGCAAAGATGAATGTTGGGTTCAAGCCATGAATGAAGAGCTTGATCAAATTGAAAAGAATCACACTTGGGAATTAGTACCAAAACCTCATAACAAAAATGTCATTGGAACTAAATGGATATTCAAAAACAAGTTAAATGAGAATGGGGATGTTGTAAGAAACAAGGCTAGACTTGTTTGCAAGGGGTATACTCAACAAGAAGGTATAGACTTTGAAGAAACTTTTGCTCCTGTAGCTTGACTTGAAGCCATAAGAATGTTCCTTTCATTTTCAAGCTTTCAACAAATAAAATTTTATCAAATGGATGTTAAATCTGCGTTTCTCAATGGTGATCTAGAAGAAGAATTTTATATAGAACAACCAGAAGGATTCATTTTGGGAAATGATGAAAATCTTGTTTGTAGACTTAAAAAGGCTCTATATGGTCTCAAACAAGCTCCAAGGGCATGGTATTATCGTCTTGACAAATATCTTCACCAACAAGGATTTTCAAAGGGGTCTACTGATAGAAACTTATACACAAAAATTGAAAATGATAAACTTTTGATTGTGGTTGTATAGGTTGATGATATCATTTTTGGAAGTAATGAAGAATCTATGAGTCAGAAATTTGCTTCTGTCATGCAGCAAGAATTTTAAATGTCTTTACTTGGGGAACTAACATTCTTTCTTGGCTTGCAAGTGCATCAAACTACAGATGGTATATTCTTATCACAAGCAAAATACCTTAAGCAAATTCTGAAGAAGTATGGCATGGAAGAGTGCAAACCTGTAAGTACACCAATGATAACCGGATGTAATCTCAGTTCTCATGATGATTCTCCCATGATGAATCAACCAGAATATATATCTATGATAGGAAGTCTACTTTATCTCACTGGGACTAGACCGGACATTATTCATGCTGTTGGGATTGTTGGATGATTCCAAGCTAATCCAAAAGAGTCTCATCTTAAGGCTGTCAAAAGAATATTCAAATATCTACAAGGAACTTAAGACTTTGGACTATGGTATCCAAAGAATGCTGATCTTGCTTTTCATGCTTACAATGATGAAGATTGGGCTAGAAATTTTGATGATCGGAAAAACACTAGTGGTGGAGCATTCTATATGGGGCCCCGGTTAGTATCTTGGTTCAGCAAGAAGCAAAACTCTATTTCCTTATCTACAACAGAAGCAGAATATGTGGCTGCCGCATCATGTTGCACACAACTTCTTTGGATGATGCAAACCTTACAAGACTTTCAAATCAAGTGCACACCTCCTGTCTCCATTATGTGTGATAATACAAGTGCCATCAGTATTTCAAATAATCCTGTTATGCATTCCAAGACCAAGCACATTCCCATCAAGTATCACTTCTTACGTGAACAAGTGCTTGAACAAAAGGTGAAGTTGGAGTATGTTCTCTCCAAAGAACAAGTTGCTGATATATTTACCAAACCTTTGCCCAGGGAAGCGTTCGAATATCTCAGACAGAAGCTGGGAGTCATTATTTTGATTCAAGCCATTAGTGTGAATGAGATACGGTGTAATATATGAGAGTCATAGTTCATTGAAATGCGAACTTCAATCTCTTATCTATGGTTTCCACCGAGACATTTTGTAATACGATACCCTAAACCTACTAAGATTATAAATGCAAGCCAAAGAATATTTGTGTGATCCACTATCCAAGTTGTTGGATATAAATTGTAATTTCCAAATTATTGACTCATAGGTGACGTAATTGTGCATTTGTGTGATTCCATTTTTATGCATTCCATTTTATATAAATGCCTAGGATAAGTTATCCATTATATATGATGTAGCAAGCCTAAAAAACAATCTAAGTCCAACAATGTTATGCGGGTCGTTATTATATATTTGATTCAAGTGTATGAGCGAGATCCAAGTTACAGATAGATGCTACATGATTCCCATTGACCCAAGACTGTCATTGATCCACCATGCATGCCACCATACTCAGATCCAAGTGATACACCACAATAATGCAACCCTCTCCACTATATATTAACCTACGGTAATCTTTTTCACCAAATATCATCAAAAGAGTGATGTTATAGAACCATAACAGAGAATGTGAACCTTACATGTGTTCCATCATACTTCATATTATTCTCTAAGCCATAAATTACTATAATGTGAGCCCAAGAACACAAAACAAATCTGATCCAAATGACACTTCGATCAAAATTCCAATGTAGTGATATTCAAGCGTCTTACTTCAAACTAGAGCTCTGATACCATGTTGAGAAATCAGGAGACTTGAAAATTATATTAGATTTTTCTTTCTTTGATAACGACTTGTGAATTTAGTTGGCTTACTATTAATATTTATTTGTTATGAAACCAACTCCAAAAATATAAGAAAAGAGAGATCAATTCCTTATAAATCAGCCACTTCGAGGGGGAAACCTCCTTTACATTACATAAATGAACAGTTCTTGGATAATACAAATGACAAAACCTCCTTTCTATATATAGGAGTCCATGGGGTCACAATATAATCCTAGTCGACCTAACAATAATAATGTAAGGGCAAAACAATAACAATACTAGCTTTTTATGGGGCACAATAATAACAATATGGGGGCTACAGGGGTAAAACAATAACAATAAGGGGGCTACACTAACAACAATAAGGTACTACACTAGTAATATAGGGACCTAACATGCCCCTTTCCTTCAAAAAAGTGTTTTCGTCAATTCTTGAGTAGCTCTGGATGATTTTGTATAAATTTCTCATCCTCCCATGTGGAATATTTAGTGGGTAAGTGATCCAGGTGGATATCGGTGGCCACCCACCTATTCCATTTGGACCAGCACCATCAATTCTTGCAGCTTTTCACATTCAGCACAACTTACTATTTTTAGCAAGTTTTCAGGTCCTCCACTCTCGGAGCCGTTTTGGGGGCTTAATGATCCAGGTGGATATTGGTGGCCACCCACCTATTCCATTTGAACCCCCATCATCAGTTCTTTCAGTTTTCAAGTTGCAGCATAACTTACTATTTTTTAGCAATTTTTTTATTTTGAATTCCAAAAACAGTTTTTAGCTTCTCTAGGGTTTCATCAGGGGTGTCAATGTCGAGGATATGAAATCGAAGATATTGAGAAATGGACATTCCTATCAACCCTCGTGCTTGATCTTGTTTATTTTCCCATTTAGCAGCTTTATCATCATCGGAAGGTTTATTTTCTTGTCCTGTGGCTATTCTATAAATCCCTTTAATTATAAGTATATCTACCATGTGAGGTAGCCATTGGAAATAATTGGTGCTATTAAGAATGATCGGCATGCACTTTCCATTTAAAAAAAAAAAAAAAACTGAAGCTGAGAAAAGCTAAAACTAACTACTCCAATGGAAAGATCTCGAAAAATTAAGCCGTTTAAAAAAAAACGGCTTTTGGATGAAGAAGTTATGCCTTTTGAAAATCTGAGTTGTAGATGCCGAATAGTTACAGGAACGGGATAAAGTGCGGTTTAAAAAAAAAAAAAATTGCCCCTTTGAACAAAAACTTTTACAAAAGAAGCTTGAGAAGGAGACTTGAACCCAACATGAATATTTTCTTGTTCTCTTATCAAAGAATCACAACTTGGCTTTGATACCATGTATGAATTTACAGGTTAAGTTTTGTAGATCAAGAACCAAAGGTCACCGCTCACAAACAGATCACAAATTAGTAAACCAGTATAATCACGTGGTTAACCCTCAAAGAGGGAAACAGTCCACAGCCTGAGCCAACGCAACCACTTCTGGAAATTTATTAATATAAAAAGAAAAGTTACATATGTTTCTCTCATAAACGGTTACCAGAAAAATGACCCTCCATGCTCTTTAAATAGAGATCATGGACCAATCAGGTGTTAAGCCACGGATCAAGTGTCGTTAATACCGAGGTGAGAGATAACCGTCGGATCACTACAAATCGTGACCGTTGGATTATAAGTTACAAATATACATGGTAAAGAAACACACTTTACCTAACTCGACACTAGACTAAGTTATTCTTAACTATTTCCTATGTGTCAGAATATCCTAACAAGGCTCCTGCTAGATGTGTGCATAGAGACCCCGAGTCCTGCTGTGTGCAGACTCCGCTAGCTATGTGCGAGGGCTAGTAGGTAGAATCTGTAAGTTGGATTTGGATGTAATGAATAAGAAGACTATTTGGGATGATTGACATGTTCTATGTTATAATTATTGGCTTCTTTCTATGTTATCTATAGTTGGCTACTGCATATTATTTATGTGCACGTGTATGCAATATTGTATTAGAAGGTGAACACATAGATCGGGCTAGATTTAGATTTTTTTCCACTGTTAACCTGCTATTGAATGATCTATGAGATTTGCTAAATATATTCTGCCGATACACTGTTAATGGTTTCTGTATTAGGGTTCCTCCATCATAGGTCCAATAGATCCAAAGTAACCCCCTCCAATTAACTTTCTCTCTCTCAAGGTGTGGAAACGTGGTTCCTGCACCCTCCCATACTACTTCAGGTGAGACGTTGACCTGCACAAGTGGGCCATTGCCGAAAGGGCCAGTATTATAGTGGTTTGTTGGCAAAATTTAAACCCAAACCTGGGTCAAGACCCCTCAAGCCAAAAAATGGTTTCATTTATGGGATCGGGAGCATTTTGAGAGAGGGATTGGGTAATGCCACGGGGTCATTGGAAGCCATCAAAAATTGAGTTATAAGACTATTTCGGAAAGAAGATTCAGGAATTTTTCCTGAAAGAAAATACGAGTAAAAAGATGTCCATAGAAGAGTGGAAAAATAGATATATTTTTACGGAAGTGCACAAAATCTTCTTTGTGTCCTTCACACAGGAGTTGCATGAGTGACTAGCTCGATTAGCAAAATTTCAGACTTGCTGGAAGGAAGATCAGGTCACACAGTGGACCCCCGAGTTGATCCGGCAATTGGAAAAAATTGATAATAAGATTACCAAAAATGTGGATCATTGGGTTGACAGTATATTGGGAGGATTCGTGACAGAATTTTCGGTTCATCAATTTCTGTCATATTCGGAAGTAGAACGAAGGTTCTTCAAAGGATTTAGAGGTAAGTTCCTAAAAACCCTGTCGTTGTTGATTAAAATGATATTGAGTGAAAAGGGTGTCTTGTGTGGCGACACTGAGTGCATGACCTTTGATCAGAGTGGGAGCACAACACAAAGTGTTAAATACTACCAGGTTAATCAAGAAGGAGACAGGTCGGTATATATTCCCTTGAGGGAATCATCATATCCTAACAAAGGAAGGGCTGCGCAAGGTGGAACCAGCCCTCGGCCACACCTGCATTGAACCCCCACAAGGGTGAAAAATCTCCTACACCTCCCCCGCCACCATTAGAGGATGACATGGCTATGCACATGAAGCCGCCTACCTTTAAGGGCATAGGGGACGAGGACATGGATCGATTCTGGTTTGTAGCCAAATCTATATGGACTGTGCAAAATTTGAACAACAATGCTATAAAACAAGCGCACACATGCATAGCCTTCAAGGGGAGGGCACTGGATTGGTTTATGGGATACATTGGTCAACACGCAAATGCATCCATACAAGATATTAAGAATGCCCTAAAGCAACAATTTCGAAAGCCTAAGTTGTACACTCATTGTGTAGTTGAACTAAAGGACTTTAAGCAAGGACCTACAAAGTCCATCTGAGAGGCTGACCAATGATTAAAGAAGGTTATTAGCGATGGAGAATTTGTTTATGAAGATAAGAAACATAAAGAGTGGTTTATTGCTATGCTATTACCACACTTGCGCGGGCTCATAGGACAGAAAAAGATCGGCTTCCAAGAGGAAGCTCTGGAAATAGCCATGAAATTAGAAGCTGCACCAAGGGATGATATGCAGTTCACGGCCCTACAAATCTAGAACCAACTAGAGGAAATGCACTTAGAAATTTAGATCTTGCGAAAAGGTCACTGTAAGGAAGCCAACCCAGACATCTGGTGCATACACTGTAAGGTACCAGGTCACACTAAGGATCAATGCCCACTGTTATTAGACTACATGCAGGCTGGGGGACCAAGCCCTCTACGACCTAGGGAAATGGCTGGCCCTAGAAGTCCTATGCTATGCTGTGATGATTTTCGGGTGGTGGGAAGACACGATGCAAATCACAGCCTGCGATTGGGTGCTTATGTGCCGGAATTGAAACAATAGTGGTGCATATTCTTCTCGTATGTATGTCATGACGAGAAGAAATGCCAAAGCCTTGACCTTATGGTAAGGGTTAATTTATACAGAGTACAGGTAGACCCCTCATCACCACTTTCTCCGTTGGGACAGGGGGGAGGATCCTCCTCAAGAGGAAGGGGAGGAGGGAGAGGGGGGGTGCTAGTCGAGGATGTGGACAATTGATCTATTACAACTATGGAGATGTAGGACATTTCGCACAAGATTTCCTAAACCTAGCACGACAGTATTGTAGATATTGCCAACAGTTCGATAATGCATTGAAGACTTCCCGATGCTAATAGCAAAAATCCAAGAGAAGCAAACACCTACGCATAATGTGCAAAGAGTTAAGGCAAAACCATGGGACGATGGGCCATGTATCAATGTAAACACATGCAACGAAATTTCCGCCAGAGGAGCTGAAGAAAAGGTGGAAACTGAATCATTAATCCAGAAGGCTAAGGAAAAAGTGAGAGGCTTAGACCTAAAAAGGGAAAAAGAAAACTTCATTGAAGCATGGAGGGAGATGACAAAAAGCAAAACACCTACCACAAAGGGTGTGATAGAGATACAAGCAGACAAAGCAGTTAAACCATTCCTCAAGGCCTATATGAAGCTATTGTGCAACCAGAAGGATGTAGAAAATCTCCAAGACCTAATAGACAACTGTGTAGAAAGGATTTCTCCATAGCCCGAGGTTAAAACTTTGAACACGATATACAAAAAAAAAAAAAGGATGGGATGAGAAATGCACATGATTGCGCAAATTGGGGAATACGAAATGGACCAAGTTATCCTTGACTTAGACTCAGATTCTAACATCCTACCCAAGCAGACCTGGAAAAAAATGGGAGAACCTAAATTGGAATGGTCGACTATTCAACTATGGATGGCTAATCAACAGAAGATTATCCCATTAGGAAGACTGATGAAGGTGGTGGTAGATATTGTAGGTGTTAAGGTTCACGTAGATTTTTAGGTAATCCAGATAGTAGATGACGCAGACCCTTATCCTGCACTCTTGGGTCTGGATTGGGCTATTGACATGGGATTTATCATTAATCTAAAGAGGAGAAGCATGATATTTGAGAACGAAGGCACAAGGGTGATAGTCCCATTGGACCCAGCAGAATGAGAGTGGTATAATGAATCGATACAGGAGGAAGAAGACGTCGATCACATATAAAAACTAACCGCCCGGGATGACGATTGGATCAACCCCAAGGTTGATAAGCATGCTATGTTTGGAAAAGTATAGTGAGTGCTTATCAGACTCAGACGAAGAGATCGAAAACTAGAAAAATCGGCTGCATGATGTGTCTGAACTAAGGTGTCTTAAGATCATGAAGAGCTTCCGATGTATTTATTTACAGGTAAGAGAACTACCCTACTTTTATGGCTCTGGTAATGTTGAAAATTTCCTTGAAGAAATAGAAGCCAATGTTCTTGAGGAGTGGCGATTTTGGGCCTTGGACTTGGCCATGTGCACAACCCCTGCGTGCTGGTGGGAAACTCATAAAGGAGCTTTTCGGGACTGGGGGGAATGCCAAAGGATGTTGACCTTACGATTCCACATACCAGCTAACCCATTGATAGAACTCTTCTCGGGGTAAGGGGATCTACGTAGGCACATGGATCACTAGCTAGAAGTATGGAACGAGGACACAAGGAATGAATGGGTCCATCAATTTATTCACACATGAGGACCAATCCCCACCACTTGGTATTTGGATGTAAAACTACATCAACGTACCAAGCATTGGAGCACGATGGCTGAAGACTTTGTGATGATGTTTGGACTATTGGGAGGCACCGAGAAACTTGATGAAGCCCTACAGGGTATAAATGCTCTAATCTTCGGTGAGGCCTGCCCTGAGCAGGAACGTTCCGTGCTAGCATGGGATGAGAAGCTACAGGATAACATAAACTGTAGAAATATGTCAATAGAAGCCTGTGATGAAGATCCTCAGAATATTATGATCGAAGAGTCAGAAGGGGAATGGGTTGTTGTAGGTCTGTTGCTGCGAACAGTCGATGTCACCAGACCTCTTAAACTAAAAGGAATCAATATTGGCTCAAAATAACAACCCAAGATGGCCAAGATTGGGGATTACTGGGATGATGGCACAATGAAGGTCACAGAGTTACTATCTTAATATCAGGATCTATTCTCAACCAAGTTCTCTAAACTTAAGGGAATCGTAGGAGACATGGGAGTTAAGAGGATTACATTGAAACCAGATACACGACCAGTCAAACAAATGCCCTATCGCCTAAGCCCAAAGTACAAGAAAAAAGTTAAGGAGGAAATTGAGAAAATGGTGGCCGCAGGTATCATTGAACCAGTAGAAAAGTCAGATTGGGTAAGCCCCATGGTGGTCTAGGAAAAGAAGAATAAAGGAGAGATACAGATCTGTGTCGACCTACGCAAGTTAAACGATGCATGTGTCCACAATCCATTCCCCACACCATTCTCCAATGAAATCCTATATAACATGGGGGGTCAGGAAGCTTATTAATTTATTGATGGGTTCTCAAGGTACCATCAGATACATATTGCACCTGAAGATCACATCAAGGAAACTTTCACGTCGAATTGGGGCTCATTTCATGCCCTTTGGATTAAAGAATTCCCCTACCATATTTTCATGCGTTGTTGTAGCCATGTTAAAATAATTCATGCACAAGTTCCTAGAAGTATATTTTGATGACTGGAAAGTGTTCGCATTAGTAAATAACCATGTATTGAATTTGCGCATGATGTTGGATGCCTGCAGGAAACACAAATTTTGCTAAACATCAAGAAATGCATCTTCTGTGTCCCGTTCGGAATTCTATTAGGACACTTAATATGTTAGCAGGGGCTGGTGGTTGACCCAGGCAAGGTTGTGATTATCATCAACTTGGCAGTTCCAGCCACTAAAAAACAGCGACGCTCCATCCTCGTCCACAAGAGTTACTACAAAAAATTCATACAGGGATACGCTTGATCACCGCTCCGATGGAAAAACTGTTGAAAAAGGATGTGTTGTTCTTCTGGGATGATGAATGACAGAAGAGATTCGAGCTACTAAAACAAAATATGGTGACTACACCTATCCTGATATTCCCCAATTGGGAAAATATCTTCCATGTCCATGTAGATGCATCAGGGATCACCTTGGGAGTTGTCTTGGCGCAGCCTGGAGAAGGGGATATTGATCACCCAGTGGACTTTGCTATTAAGAATCTGTCGAGAGTAGAGCGTAACTATTCTACCACAAAGTGGGAGGGGCTAGAAATGGTATATGCCTTACAAAAGTACAAGAAATATTTACTCGGAGGGCACTTTAAGACGTTCACAAATCATTTAGCCTTAAAATACCTAGTTAATAAACCTGTGTTGTGGGGGGGGGGGGGGGGAATATGTCGGTGGTTGTTACTATTTTAGGAATATGATTTTGAAAATATCTTGAAGCCGGGGAGGTTGAAAATTGGGCTGGATCATTTGTCCAGAATTGAGAATGGGGAAGAGACGACTAACTTGGATGATGGATTGCCTGAATCACAAATGTTTTCTATCAAGGTAATTGATGAGCACTTTGCTGATATCATCCACTTCTTGACCACAGGTAAAGCCCCTAATGACTATTCAGTACCAAAGAAAAAGAATTGGTCGTCCGTGCAGCCGACTTCACTATCATTGCAGGACAACTCTACAAGCTGGGGGTGGGTGAGGTTCTGCGAAGGTATGTCCTTGAACATGAAAGACCAACTATCCTAGATGAAGACCACAAAGGATTTGTGGGGGGAAATTACATGGGCAAGGGTATTTCATATAAGATATTACGGGCTAGGCTCTGGTGGCCCACGCTACACACAAATGCTCGTACCTATTTTCGGGCCTACGATGCATGTCAACGAACCAGGAAACCCTCACGACGGGATGAGATGCCCCTGCACCCACAAATGGCCCTGCAGGCATTTGAAAAATGGGCCATCGACTTTGTAGGCCCAATTAATCCCCCAGGTAAGAATATCAGTGCTCGGTATATCATTACGGCCACAGATTACATTACTAGGTGGGCAGAAACTAAAGCTGTTAAGGCCTGCACTGCGGACACAGGGCACACTTCATTCTTGAAAATATCCTGACCAGGTTTGGGTGCCCAAGGATCATGATGAGTGATAGAGGTATTAATTTCATTAATGAAACTATTAAGGCTATGACTAAGGAATTCTAGATCCACCATGCAAAGAGTACCCCATACCATCCACAGGCAAATGGGACCGTAGAAGCATTTAACAAAATTTTTGAACATGCGCTCACCAAGGTATGTAATGCACAATAGAGCAACTGGGACGTGCGCATCCCCTCTATAATCTGGGCCTACAGGACTACATGTAAGAAGCTCACGATAAAGACACCATTCAGAATGGTTGACGGGAAGGAAGCTATCACACCTATGGAATACATAGTTCCCAGCTTGCGCATCTCGGCCCTCACAAATATGGCAGACCCTGGCATCATGGAGGAACACTTGGCACAACTTGTATCTTTGGAAGAAGACCGATTCATTGCCCAATTCCACCAACAGTTTTAGAAGGCATGGGAGAAATATTGGCATGATTGACATATTCAGAAGAAGGTCTTTTTGGAGGAAGAATTGGTCCTACTATACAATAGCCAGTTTGCGATACACCTGGGGAAGTTCTAACAATGCTGGTTAGGTCTGTATGTGGTAAAGGAAATTACCAATGGCAGTGCGGTCAGATTGGTTACACTGCGCGATGATTCTTTGCCAGGATATGTTAATGTTAGTCGACTGAAGCCATATAGGGACTCCTTGGTGCCAATCAAATGAATATATGGCCAGAGTAGTTGTATAATGGATGTTGCGCACACCTGGTCATGGATGCGCAGGGATGGTGCGCAAGACTGGAAGTGCAGGAGGGTGAAATATAGGCGCAGATGTTGTGCACAGTGGAAAAAATTAGTCGTTGAAATGGAGCGAGAGCATGGAAAACCGCGCTTCCCATTCGACGAAGCGGGTAATTGGAAATTAATGTGGCAACTTACGAGGTATTTTTACCGTTCTCGTCAGGATGGAAGGCAATTAAAAATCAACAAGTCATTCTTCCCTCACAAAGGCTATAAGATGAGGATTGTATGTTTTACAGGATCCAATTAATGCTTAATATTGTCACACCTTGGCCACTCTGATAATCTCATCTATCTATTTTCCATCCACATGACTGAGCGAGCTATGCCATCTTACAGTAGCAACGACGAGTTTGTATTCTGAGCCAGGATGACTGCTACAAACCCTAACGTGCCTCTGCTTGCCAGAGCTTCTGGGGAAATCAGATCTAATGAGGTCCTTGAAGTAACCCCTGAACCAGAAGAGGCTTTCTCTACCCCGAAAAAACGAAAGGAAAAATAAAAAGTAAAGCAGGAAAAATTGGTTGGCGGGAAGCCTTGTACTTCCCCTCGGATTAAGAATTCCACTCAGAGAGCGGCCAAGAAGCGATTGACCTCTACATCCCAGCGCCTAATGGTGCTCACAGATGAAGGACTGCAGGAAACCCAGCTAACATGGTTACTGCCTTATTTTTGGCCACACAGGACAATAGCTCACATGCCTAACATTGATATCCTCCATGCCTACCTTCAGATGCCTTTGGTCCCAAAAGAAGTGCCCCAGCTGGGGGGAATTTTCAGCCACCTCCCCCATATAAAATTTGATGAACAAGACCTATGGAACTTGGATTCATTCCCTTAGTTAGCCTCGCACCTATACCTGGAACAGGTCCTCGAAGACGGTGTACTAAAGGTCAAGCCAATGATTTGGGTTAAGGGATTAGACAGAGTGGGAATCTTGAACCTGTTGCGCCTTCCCCACTTTGGTCGCTACAACATCACCAGCATAGTCGTTTTCCAGTGGCTGGTACTCATTCATGATGGGTGCTTGTGGCTCCAGGGCCGCATACTGATTGATGATGCTCTCATTCACTAAATTACTCGCCTTCCTATGCACGGACCCAATCCTAGGGAAGGTAATAGCAAGAAATTCGATCACCATATTGCTGAGGAAGTCTAGAATAGGTACCATGTCACCCACAAAAAGTGGGGCTTTCATATTGATACAATCAGCGATCCAGGGATGCACATGGGTACCTTACTTCTTGCCTACAATTTGTTGCGGAAATGCCAGACAATGACTTCCCCCACCCATGTAATTCAAATCACTGGCCAATGCGAAAAGGGAGTCTATTTTAATTAGTTCCAGTACCTAGTTGAATAATTTCTCGATAATCTATGTGAGGCTCAGGATCAGGGAAAATATTTCTGATACTCTTAGCTGATCTTACTAATCGTCTTAGTTGCATGGGAGACCCCGGAAGAAACAATATTCCCCCCTCTTGAGCCTGGAATGTGCGAGGGGGCACGGTTTTCCAACCTCTAGGAATCAAAGGATCCCAAGCGGGTTGAGGAGAATAAGTCCTTTTGGGTTCTCTACGATGGGGCCATATCTACGGCCATTGATTCCCAACCGCGCCTGTCTCCAAAAATATATGGTAAGTATAAGCATATTGCAACATTTCAAGCGACCATGCACAATGTGAAAATTTGGGTCCGTAAATATCACACCTAGCATAATCTCCCATATATGACCACCAAAGCTGAGATCGAACGGATAATTGCCACTTGGCCACCAGAGTGGAAGGTCGCAGCCCAGCCACCTGAACCGGGTGCAGCAGGCACATCTGGCCACAACGTAGTGACAAAAGCTACTACTTTTCCTGTCTCGACCATGGAGTCGGAGATTCCTACCCCCACGCAGCGGGTGACTGTTAGGTCCCTATATCACTAGTATAGTCCCTTATTATTGTTAGTGTAACCCCCTTATGGTTATTATTGTACCCTTGTAACCCCCATTTTGTTATTATTGTGCCCTTAAATTATTATTGTTAGGTCGGCTAGGATTACATTGTGGCCTACTAGGATTACATTATGGCCCCATGGACTCCTATATATAGAAAGGAGGTTTTGTAAATTGTATCATCCAAGAATTGTTCATTTATGTAATGTATTGGAGGTTGCCCCCTCGAAGCGGCTTATTTATAAGGCGTTCATATCTCTTTTCTTCTATTTTTGGAGCTGGTTACACAACATTTGGTATCAGAGCTTTGGATTCTAGGGTTTCGCTGCTCCAAACAGGTCATCGTGGAATTTTCGCTATAAATTTTTTTCTACGAAGTTTCAGAAGCTGAAATTTTTAGGGTACGAAGCCGAAATCTTGGGGAAGCTTGTCTAAATATTTCAGAGCTTGGTTCGCAATATTTGCGGAGATATCATCTGTGGAAGTTAGGTATTTTTTCAGGCTCCTAAACAGGTCATCGTGGAATTTGCGCTATAAATTTTGTTTTACAAAGGTTCAGAGTCTGAAATTCATATGGTGCGAAGCTGAAATCCTGAGGAAAGTCATCAAAAAATTTCAGAGCTTGGTTTGCAATATTTTTGGAGATATGATCTGTGGAAGGTAGTGCTTTTTTAGGCTCCTGAATTTCATCTCAAAGAGGTGATCGTGGGAAAAGTTCAATAACTCTCTCTCTGGGAATTGGATTTGAGTGCCGTAAATTTTTTTTGCAATTAAACGGACTGTAGTTTCTTGGCTATCAATTTCAGAGACAAAGGATGAAACAGTGACACGTGGCAAGTCCTACAAATTCGCTCTACTGAACCAGTCCAAAATTAGGTCATTGTGGGAGATTGGACACAACTTTGTCTCGGAGAATCAAAATTAGATCAGACTTATGGCATTTGAAAGAAGCTTTAGAGGGATACTACAGGGATGAATTTCAGATATTGAAGATTTTTAATTACAGAGATAATTCAATTTCAATATCGAGCTCCTCAAAGCAAGTAAATGGTGTGTATTTTTTTTTCCGAATTGCATAAGTCGTGTTTGAAGAATCAAGTTGAATTGATTCCAAGGGAATATTGTAGAATAGGTATCAATATTGGATTCTAAAATGGCCCCTAAAAAGAATTCAACACCCATTAAGCCTTCGTAAGGCTCTACCATGACTCATGAAGATGAAGAATTGCAACATGATCTATCAAAATTACAAGAGCAAGTGCAACAAATTTCACTCTCGCAAAAAGCAACAAAAAATGAAATGGAAGTTTTGAAGAAAGGCGTGGAAGTGAAGATGGACGGTTTGAAGAAAGGCATGGAAGCTAAGATGGATGGCGTGGAAGTGAAGATGGACGGTTTGAAGAAAGGCGTGGAAGCTAAGATGGATGGCATGGAAGCTAAGATGGATGACATGAAATACAACATGGAAAACATGAAGAATGATCTAAAAATAGACATCGAAGGTTTGACAAAGTTGATACAAGAAATGTTTCCTAATGGTGAAAATATAGTAGAAGAACCTCATGATGAGAACAAAATAAATGTTAATCGTGATTTCATAAACTCTAATGTTGGCGGGAAGAACCACCATATTCCAAAAATGGATATGAGGAAGTTTGATGGAAAGGATTCTGTAACATGGATACTACAGATGGAGCAATATTTTGATCTCCATAATGTGCAAAACACACAAAAGGTACGCATTGCAACTTTACATTTAGAACAAAATACATTTGTATGGTATCGATGGCTTTGCTCCGTAAAAAAATTGTCACTTGGTCAATTTTTACGGAGGAAATGATAGCACATTATGAGGATACAAAGAGCAACACCTTCTTTAGCCAATTGATAAATCTCAAACAAAAGGGTTTAGTGGGGCAACACATTGAGGAATTCCAAAAATTGAATATAAGGGTAACTGATATTCCAGAGGAACATAGGATCGATCTCTTCATAGGCACTTTAAAGGATAATATCCAACATGAAGTTCGCGTTTTGGAACTAGATTCATTGGAGAAGGCATTCAGGTTGGCAAGAAAAGTTGAATGTAAAGTAATGGCGACAAGGAAGCCTACCACTCAATTATATAAAGAAGGAAGTGTTGCTACACCTAGATTTCCACAACCTACAAGGTTGACACCACAACAATTGGAAGAAAAAAGAGCAAAAGGGCTTTGCTATAGTTGTGATAGAAAATACACTAAAGGTCATAAGTGTGCTGAGAAGAAATTATTTTACATAGATTGTGAAGAGGAAGAAGAAATGAACAAGAAGAGGATATACACCAGGAACCAGCCCTAGAAGAGGAAGAAATGAATCCGACCATATCGTGTAATGCACTGGCAGGAATTACCACTCCTCAAACTCTGAAGATAGAAGGACATATCAAGAAGAAAAGGGTAATAGTGTTGATTGATTCAGGTAGCACCCATAATTTTATTCATTATAAGGTAGCCAAGGAATTAAATTGTTTCCTATACCCAGCCCCAGAATGTCAAGTGATGGTTGCAAATGGAGGAACTATAAATTGCTCTGGAAAATGCCATAATATCAAGCTAACCATGGGGGAATATGTATTGACTAGTCCAATGCTTTCCATTCCTATGGGAGGTGCTGATGTTGTACTAGGAGTACAATGGTTACAATCTTTGGGGACGGTAGCTTTTAATTTTCAAGAACTTTTCTTGAAATTTTTTTCAGAAGGAAAGGAAGTCAAATTACGGGGTATTGAAGAGAAGCCAGGAAGGATAATAAGCTCTAATGTCATGACAAAGCTTCTAAAGAAAGAACAACGAGGCGTAATTGCACAATTATGCTCACTAGAAGTTCCAACATCAAAATCATCTATTCCTGCAGATCTCCAACAAGTTTTGGACAATCATTCCAAGGTGTTTGAAACTCCCAAAGGACTCCCACCTATTCGTGATCATGATCATGCTATTCATTTGATTCCAGGAAGTGTTCCTCCAAACATCAGGCCTTATAGATATCCTTACTTCCAAAGAGCGAAATTGAACGTATGATTGCAGAAATGTTAGAGGCGGGTATAATTCAACCTAGTCAAAGTTCTTTCTCTGCTCCTGTAGTATTGGTACACAAGAAGGATGGATCATAGCGAATGTGTCCGGATTATAGGGAGCTCAATAAGCTCACCATTAAAGATAAATTTCCCATTCCTGTGATTGATGAATTATTGGATGAATTACATGGAGCAATTTATTTTACCAAGTTGGATCTTCGTTCAGGATATCATCAAATTAGAATGAACACTAAAGATATTCCAAAAACAGCATTTCGAACTCATGAGAGTCATTATGAATTTTTCGTCATGCCTTTTGGCCTTACCAATGCACCTTCTACATTTCAAGGGTTGATGAATTCCATTTTCAAACCCTTCCTTAGAAAATTTGTGCTAGTATTTTTTGATGATATACTAATCTACATCAGGTCCTGGAAGGATCATGTTGAACATGTTGACAGGGTGCTCAAACTATTGCGGGAGAAACAATTATATGCAAAAAGATCCAAATGTTTCTTTGGAGTACAAGAGGTGGAATATCTGGGTCATGTTATATCTCAAGAGGGTGTTAAAGTAGACCCTAACAAAATTAAAGCCATTAAGGAATGGAAATTCCCCACAACCATAAAGCAGTTGCGAGGATTTCTTGGGTTAACGGGGTATTATCGCAAGTTTGTTAAGAATTATGGGAGAATAGCAGCACCTCTAACAACATTATTGAAGAAATATGCATTTTCATGGACTCCTGAAGCAACTAAGGCCTTTGAACATCTTAAAGAGGCAATGTGCCTAGCACCGGTCTTAGCTACGCCAGACTTCACAAAAACTTTTATTGTGGAATGTGATGCCTCAGGAAATGGAATTGGTGCAGTTTTAATGCAGGAAGGAAGACCCATTGCTTTTGAAAGTCGTCCAATCAAGGGAAAGTATTTACAAAAACCTATTTATGAGAAGGAAATGTTAGCAATACTGCATGCACTAAAGAAATGGCGAACTTACCTAATGGGAAGACACTTCAAGGTAAAAACTGATCATGATAGTCTTAAACACTTTTTGGAACAAATACTTGTTGAAAATGGCAACAAGAAACAGTGAAGGAGGCCTCCTGAAACATCTTTCCTGATCCTAGTTGGAAAGTGATCACCTAAACTAGGTGGGGACCACACATGTGATTTTTGTCGAAAAATCTATTTTTAGACTATGTCTATTTTTAGACATATGGAGCATGGTTCGGGGATTCTAGTTTGAGATTCTTGGAGCATTGGTCATGTTGGTAAAAATAGATGAGACTCTATTTTTTTAGGTCGAAGAGGTCGAAGGCTATTTTTAGACTGCCTCTCCTAAAAATAGGGAAGTCAAATATTATTTACCCTTAATAATATTTGGACTCTAAACAACAGTTTACTCTCTTGGATCACTTCAGTTTGAGCTACGGATGTGGCACATGCAACTGCCAGAAGGAAATACACTTTTCTTATGGGGTATTGAGCTCATGCATGGTTGACTTCAGTTAGGACTTCAGTGGCAGAAGTTTGGTGGAGTTAATGAGACAGCTAGTGGAGTTGTGTTCTGTTTATTTTAGTTGAACTAGTTGAGATTGGTTTAACTAGCTAATCAATTAGTTATGAGTGGAGTGAATTAAATATTATTTAATTCATTAATTAGTAACTCATTATTCAACTCAAGAACACATCAGTTCACTACAGTGCATGATCAGTTCAGTGGAGACCGGTGAAAGAGGTAGATGAAAGGGTGGAGTTAGCTATCAGTTGTGACTATACTGTTGCTATTTGTAACACACAGATAGGTGGAGTAAGCCCATGAGGATTGCGCAGTTCAGGCTGGTGGTTTATCTATATAAAGAGGCCATCCCATAGCATTGAAACACGCAATAGAGGCAAGGCAATTGGCGGTGAGTTTTGAACCAGTAAACTGTTCAAAACTGAGCTAGATTGTGAGTAACTGTATGAGAAAGTACTGAGTACTTGTGAGGAGTATTGTACTGAGTTGGTTACTTGATTTCTCCATTATAATATACACAATAGCTGCGGGGTTTTCAGCTATAAGCTTTCCCCATACATACTGTGTTAATGTGTATGATGATTTGATGTGTTATCGCTTGATTTTATTTCCGCATGTGTGATGATCTGAGTTGAGTGGAAGAGATTATGTGTTGCATATAAATTCGAATTGTATGTGATCAGGATAGTCTCGGTGAATAATTAATCATTATTCAAGAAATTTCTACATGGTATCGGAGCTATATTAATTGTCGAGATCTATTACGGTGATTGCAAACTTATTTCCTCGGACAGAGCCTGCATACGGGCCAGATCGCCTCCGGATTCATCTTTCTTTAGGAAAATGAAAGGTCTGGTAAAGGCCCATGTATTCAATCTCTGATTTGGAAATAATTTGTTCTCAAGTGTAGATCGGAAGCGATTGAGTTATCAGCTGGTGGTGAAATTCGAATTTGCAGATTTGTGTTCTTGGTGCCGCGGCGAAAATGTCTTTCATCGGTTTGCGACTCGAATATGCCTTGGAAGGAAGTTCGAATTATGTTGCATGGAAGGACTACATGGAGGCTGTATTAGATGATCATGGGCTGTTGGAATTTGTGGAGAAAGAGATTCCAAAGCCTACTTCTAATGATGCTGATGTTGTGGAAGCCTGGCGAAAGAAACAAGCAAAGTGTCGAAGGATCCTGTTGGAGGGCGTAAAGGATCACATTGTATCCAGCCTGCATGGAAAGGCTTCTCCATATTTGATGTGGAAAGCTTTGATGGATCTATACCAAAGCAAGAGTGACCAAAGGAAGCTGGCGCTCAAAGATAGACTCAGAAACATCAAAATGGAGAAAGGCGACAGCATCGCAAAATACCTCACGAAGTTCACTCAGTGCAGAGATGAGCTGGGAAGTGTGGGGGTGACTGTCGAAGATGAGGATATGGTGGACCTGGCTCTCCTTGGTCTTCCGAAGGCTTGGCATTCATATCAAGATAGTGTCAATGGTCAGGAGAAGTTGCCGGGATGGGAGCGACTGTGGTCGGATCTCATGCAAGAGGAGATCAGGAGGACTACCAGAGATGGATCTTCATCAAAGGTATCTGATGAAGAAGACTGCGCTTTGGCTGCCAAAGAAAGGAAGGGGAAGGGCAAGGAGAAGGCTTCTCAATCCGGTGCGGATGGTAAAGAGCGTGACATGTCCAAAGTGAAGTGTTTTCACTGTCACGATCATGGACATTACGCCATGAATTGCCCAAAGAAGAAGAAGAACAAGCAGGCTGCTGGAGCTGCAGCTGGTGAGGCTCTTGCCTCGCAATTTGAGCTGGACTTCTCATTGATCGCATGCATGTTGTCTAGTGCATTGGGATCGGGGTGGTATATTGATAGTGGCGCATCCTTTCACATGACGGGAGATGCAAATATTTTCAGTGACTTGGTGGAGAAAGGTCTCGAGATGCATGTTGAGTTGGGCGACGGTGGACGATACAATGCGACCGGCATTGGTACCATAACCTTTCAGAGGGAGTCAGGTAAACTCATTCTTTTACAAGATGTATTGCATGTACCAGGTCTAACAAAGAATTTGATCTCAGTTGCAATGTTATAGGATAAAGGGTATGAAGTTGTCTTCAGAGAAGGAAAAGTTTTCCTTCGGCACAAGGCAACGGGACAAGTCAAGAAGGTTGGGATTCGGGCAAAGAATCTCTACAGACTTGAAGTAGATGGGATGTCTACGGAGCTTCCTATTGTTGAGAAGCGGAAGGAAGACATGCAACTGAAGCTTGAGAGGGATCTAGATTTTCATGCAAGTAAGAGTGAACCTCGAGATGTGGAGCAGCCACAAGATGAGGATCATGGAGTGGGAGCAACCACTCATGCAGAGAAATTTCATGCCAGATAGGCAGAGGGAGTGCATTTAGCTATACCACCAGGTGAGAAGTGGGGCGACATGCATGAGTAATCCCAAGAGGAAATTTATGGGTTAGATTCATGGAGATGGTGTGGATCTCATGAATTGAACCTAGCTACGAGGTGCCCACAAAGCAGCAGTAGCATGATTAGTTGGATTGATGCAGGCAGATCAAAGTGATAGTGTCGGATACTGGAGCGCAGTTCAGAGTTGACAGCAAGTGCAGAGTGCATGGGTGCAGAGTTCAACAGCGCAGTGGTTCCTGAAGACATGTGCCGTTGGTACCAGCATAAGTCGAAGACATAGATGCATTAAGAATGATTGAGTTGTTTGGAGCCTATTCAGTTTCAGAAGTGTTGCAGCAAGAGTTGCAAGGAAAATGCATGGAGTTGCATGTCGCATGCAAAGATAGTCCTTTCTTGTTGAGAGGGAGTGTTGAAAATGGCAACAAGAAAGAGTGAAGGAGGCCTCCTGAAACATCTTTCCTGATCCTAGTTGGAAAGTGATCACCTAAACTAGGTGGGGACCACACGTGATTTTTGTCGAAAAATCTATTTTTAGACTATGTCTATTTTTAGACATATGGAGCATGGTTCGGGGATTCCAGTTTGAGATTCTTGGAGCATTGGTAATGTTGGTGAAAATAGATGAGACTCTATTTTTTAGGTCGAAGAGGTCGAAGGCTATTTTTAGACTGCCTCTCCTAAAAATAGGGAAGTCAAATATTATTGACCCTTAATAATATTTGGACTCTAAACAACAGTTTACTCTCTTGGAGCACTTCAGTTTGAGCTACGGATGTGGCACATGCAACTGCCAGAAGGAAATACGCTTTTCTTATGGGGTATTGAGCTCATGCATGGTTGACTTCAGTTAGGACTTCAGTGGCAGAAGTTTGGTGGAGTTAATGAGACAGATAGTGGAGTTGTGTTGTGTTTATTTTAGTTGAACTAGTTGAGATTAGTTTAACTAGCTAATCAATTAGTTATGAGTGGAGTGAATTAAATATTATTTAATTCATTAATTAGTAACTCATTATTCAACTCAAGAACACATCAGTTCACTACGGTGCATGATCAGTTCAGTGGAGACCAGTGAAAGAGGTAGATGAAAGGGTGGAGTTAGCTATCAGTGGCGACATCAGTTGTGCATGAGATTTGCACCACACTTGGAGGAATTTCCCATGATGATTGCGCTGTCAAGCCAAGGAGATTCAAACCTTGGATCTCTGTATAGACAGGCCTGGATTGCGCAATAGAGGCAAGGCAATTGGCAGTGAGTTTTGAACCAGTAACCTGTTCAAAATTGAGCTAGATTGTGTGTAACTTCATGAGATAGTACTGAGTACTTGTGAGGAGTATTGTACTGAGTTTGTTACATTTTTTCTCCATTATAATATACACAATAGCTGCGGGGTTTTCAGCTATAAGCTTTCCCCATACATCTTGTGTTAATGTGTGTGATGATTTGATGTGTTATCGCTTGATTTATTTCATGTGTGATGATCTGAGTTGAGTGGAAGAGATTATGTGTTGCATATAAATTCGAATTGTATGTGATCAAGATAGTCTCGGTGAATAATTAATCATTATTCAGCAAATTTCTACAAGACTATCATCAGAAGAGCAGAAAAAATGGGTCACAAATATGTTGGGTTATGACTTTGAAATAATCTACAAAAAAGGAAAGCTTA
This sequence comes from Pinus albicaulis, assembly GCA_034641835.2. Classification (NCBI taxonomy): domain Eukaryota; kingdom Viridiplantae; phylum Streptophyta; class Pinopsida; order Pinales; family Pinaceae; genus Pinus; species Pinus albicaulis. The sequence continues at coordinate 1,623,498,402 of CM076582.1, read as the reverse complement.
ATGTTGTTGCAGATGCACTCTCAAGAAAGAATGAAGAGGTGGAAGCATTTCTTTGCGCCATTTCTATTATCCAACCAGATTGGATAACCGAAGCAAGAGATGAATGGAAGAAGGAAAAAGATGTATGGACACTCATTCAAAAGTTGCAGCAAGATCCTAGTACATCCGATACATTTAGTTGGAAAAATGATTCCTTATGGTACAAAGATCGCTTATATCTTTGTAAGAATTCCCAACTAAAACAAAAGATTCTTCTGGAATTGCACACTTCTCCTTTAGGAGGACACTCGGGATTTTTAAAAACTTACCACAGGGTGAAGAAAGAGTTTTTTTGGGATGGCCTTAAATCTGATATTCAAAAATTTGTGGCGGAATGTTTGGTTTTCCAGCAGAATAAAGTTGAGACAATTAAGACCCCGGGACTTCTACAACCTTTATCCATTCCAAGTCAACGTTGGGAGGAGATTTCAATGGATTTTATCACAGGTTTACCTAAGTCCGAAGGAAAGAGTGTCATCATGGTGGTAGTTGACAGACTTACCAAGTATGCACACTTTTGTGCATTATCTCATCCATTTAAAGAAAGTACAATTGCTACGACATTTATGGATAGAATTCAAAACCTACATGGAAGCCCAAGGGTTATTGTGAGCGACAGAGATCCCATTTTTACTGGAAATTTTTGGACGGAGTTATTTTCTTGTTTGGGTACTCAATTAGCTCATAGCTCATCTTATCATCCTCAATCGGATGGTCAAAATGAGATAGTAAATAAATGTTTGGAAGGATATCTTCGTTGTTTTGTATATGATAAACAAACACAATGGGTCAAGTGGTTACCTCTCGCTGAATGGAGGTATAACACTTCCTTCCATACTGCAGCAAAAATGACCCCATTTATGGCACTTTATGGATATCATCCACCATCGATCACATCATCTTTAAGGGAAAATTCGAAGGTTCAAGCAGTGGAAGATCACATCGAGCATCGGCAAGAAGTTCTCCAACTCTTAAAGGATAACCTGAATTTGGCACAAAATCGAATGAAACAACAGGCAGATCAACATCGCAGCGAGAGAAGTTTTGTTGTAGGAGATTGGGTATTTTTACGGCTACAACCATACAAACAAATGTCCCTCAAGCAAGCTAAGAAGGATAATAAATTATCACCAAAGTACTATGGTCTTTACAAGGTGTTGCAAAAGATTGGTACTATGGCATACAAATTGGAGCTTCCTGCTTCTTCGCGAGTACATCCAGTTTTCCATGTTTCATGCTTAAAGAAGGTTATAGGAGAAAATCTTTCAGTTCAAACAATATTGCCAGAACTTGATGAGGAAGGAAAAATCATATTGGAACCAGAAGCGGTCATGGAAACAAGAACTCGACAACTACGGAATCGATCAATTTCAGAGTATCTCATCGAGTGGAAGAACTTACCCACTGAAGATTCTACATGGGAGGATGATAATTTTATACAGAAGCACCCAGAGCTACTCAAGCGTTGAGGACAACACTTTTTTGAAGGAGAGGGCATGTTAGGTCCCTATATTACTAGTATAGTCCCTTATTGTTGTTAGTGTAACCCCCTTATTGTTATTATTGTACCCTTGTAACCCCCATTTTGTTATTATTGTGCCCTTAAATTATTATTGTTAGGTCGGCTAGGATTGCATTGTGGCCCACTAGGATTACATTATGGCCACATGGACTCCTATATATAGAAAGGAGGTTTTGTAAATTGTATCATCCAAGAATTTTTCATTTATGTAATGTATTGGAGGCTGCCCCCTCGAAGTGGCTTATTTCTAAGGCGTTCATATCTCTTTTCTTCTATTTTTGGAGCTGGTTACACAACATTGACCCCCAAAAGCACTACCGCGCAACCATAACCAAACTCCCTGCTAGTTCAGAACATAAACGATTTCGATGACGTACGTATGTCAATCTTGCATAGTCTTAAGTGTACCCGTGGGCTGCCTCAGGGGTCTTAGAAGAAGCGTAAGGACAGTAAGACCGGCACCACCGTAGAGGTTACTCTGACAGAGGATGATCTTGACTAGATTGCCAACACTGTCACCACAACATCTACCTATCAGTGGACTACTTGGGAAGAGAAACATAAGGCCACTGTAGAAGTCCTGCAAGCAACTCTATAGGCCCTCCGGCTCAAAGCGGACACCCCTCAAGCGAGCATAGATCAAGAAAGGTAGACTCAAGCGAGCGTGGATCAAGTGAGGTAGACTCATGTGTGCCATCTGGTCCCTGTTACAGCCCTAAAAATTGTCGCAGACAGCTGAAACTTCCCTCTCCCCAGTGCTACTCTTACAATGGAACCCGCCGAATTGCGCACCCAAGTACAGACATGCTCGTCCGTCAACCTTGATGTTGGTCACCTAGCTGGTGCGCAGCTACATGAGCTATTTACCGCCATCACCAGTGAACTTCAGCATCGATAACTCTGTGCACAACACCACCTTAGCGAGGCCGAGTAGACTATTATGACTCAAGCTGTCGAAGTCACCCAAGTCCAGGCCGCGCACGTCGCCACCATTACGCAGCAAGCTGCCTTAGAGTAGCTGATCAACCAGATTTGGGAATACATGCCAGAAGTAATGCCTACCTCTGCTAAGCCGCAAGCAAAGGTCGAAGCATTGGTCACTGCCTTGAAGGCATCTCAGACCGAGATACAAGTTTTCAAGGCTGATATCAAACTTCATATCGCATCGTTGCAGGCCAAGCTCCATCCTAGAACCCTCTGGAAGTGCATGCCTAGTGAGCCACATTGGTTACGTAAGCCATGACCACTATCACAACACAAATCAGTCAAGGCGTCACTCTGTTTGAAACTACTATGGAACTATGGTCCCAGGTGTAGCACGACCCTCTCCTCCGACAAATCAATCAGGAGTTGCATCAGAAGGAACAATACTTTGAGAAGATGGAAGCTATTTTTAGTCTCCTATATTCTATAGTATGAATAATTTTTTATGGATTTGCTACAATCTCCTGAAAATAAATTTCCCTCACTATCATTTATTTTTAGAAATCTCACTGCCTTCATTGTTTTCCATTTAACCTATTCACTATCTCTCATTTTACCTATTCAGATCACCCTCTTACTCTAAAATTCCATGCTTTGACCTTAAACCATCAATTTTACCCCTTCCCCTACCTAAAACCCCACTCCCATGGCTACAAACCTCTCCCCTTCATTCATTTCCCTTTCTTCCATCAAAACAATGTAGAAAACCCTTTGTACATTGTTTTAAAACTAAAATTTTATTATTCGGGCCCCAGTATTTAAATAAAACTTTGTTTTATTTTTATACTCGACCCCACTGTAGGTTTTAACTCTGAACATAAATTATCTACACACGAATCTTATAACAGAAAATAAACAATAGCGAGAGCATAAAACATAAAACAGATCAACACAGAGATTTTCCCTTGGATCCCAAATTGGGACGACCAGCTTGATTTTTCATTATATTCATTTTAGTGTTACAACACACATATATATACATGCCGAAGCATACATAAACCCCAATCCATAAACCCTGGATTAGAACATAACCATAGTTCCCTTGACCGGATCTACAAAAATACCAGGGGTCGAAAACCATCGTACCCCAAAACCATGTGCAAAACCATGCACAAAACCATGGACGCTGACTACCCACCGGAAATTAAAGACCAAAAAATTTTCGCTGCGGCGCTGCCCCGGACCCCGACAAGGGGGGCTACCGCCCCCCCTGTGACCCCCCCATTGCGCCCAGCGCAAAGGGGGGGCTATCGCCCCCACTCTTACCCCCCCGCGTGTGCTTAGTCGTGGAAAGAATATAACACATACCCAACATTCTCCCACTTGTTTTTTTCTTTCCATGGGGGACCACAGGAGGGCTTAATCATTGGCCCAATTCTTCAACACCCATTGTTTCTCTACACCAAGAGAACTTCTGAGTGCTCACAGACTTTCTCAATGCATCTGCAACATTCTTCAAAGTGTCCACCTTTACCAGCAACACCCTTTTAGCCTCAACCATATCTCTAACAAAGTGATATTGAACATCAATGTGCTTTGTCTTTGAATGATAAGCAGGGTTCTTAGCCAAGAAAATTGCACTTTGGCTATCACGGTCTATCCTTATAGCTTGTTGTACCAACCCCATACTTGAACACAATCTCTGCAACCAAACTGCTTCCTTGCTTGCATGAGTGGCTGCTATGTATTCTGCCTCTGTAGTTGAAAGAGCCACTACGGACTGTCTTTTACTCATCCAACTGACTGCGCCTCCAAATAGGCTAAACACATACCCACTTGTAGATCTTCTTTGGTCCAGATCTCCAGCCCAATCTGCATCAACAAAACCACGAATGTCCAACATTCTTTCCAATCCTGGTCTTCCCTGGTAGCACAAGCCATAATCACTAGCGCCACGTAAATATCTGAAAACCCGCTTCACTACTGTCCAATGCTCCTTCCCTGGGTTTGACATAAACCTGCTCAATACTCCTACTACATGTGCAATTTCTGGTCTAGTACAGACCATTGCATACATCAAGCTACCCACTGCACTTGCATATGGAACACGAGACATATACCCCTCTTCTTCTTGTGTCTTGGGACACTGTTCAGCAGACAGCTTTACACCTACAGGAATAGGAACATTCACCGGTTTACTATCCTGCATATTGAACCTCTGCAATATAGTCTCGACATACTTCCTCTGGTTTAACCAGAGCTTCCTCTTTGCCAGATCTCTCTTAATTTCCATGCCCAAAATATAGTTTGCAGCACCCAGATCCTTCATGTCGAATTTGGAGAACAGTTGGGTCTTCAAATCTTGGATAATTTCCTTGTCATTTCCAATCAACAACATATCATCCACATACAAGACCAAATAAATAACACGGTCACCAATTAATTTAAAATAAACACAGTGATCCTCCTTGCTTGTGGTGAAGCCAAGTCCCCGTATATAGGTATCAAATTTCTGATACCACATCCTTGGTGACTGTTTTAACCCATACAGAGACTTCTTCAACCTGCATACCAGTTCATTTTTACCCTTCACCATAAAGCCTTCAGGTTGCTTCATGTAGATCTCCTCTTCTAGATCCCCGTGAAGAAAAGTTGTCTTCACATCCATCTGTTCTATCTCAAAATCAAATGCAGCAGCAACAGATAAAAGTAATCTAATAGAAGTAACCTTGGCTACAGGAGAAAAAATATCACCAAAATCAATTCCCGGCACCTGGGAATAACCTTTCGCTACCAACCGAGCTTTGTATTTCTCCACCTTGCCTTCTACATTCATCTTCTTCTTAAACACCCATTTGCTCCCAATGGGCTTCCTTCCGGCTGGCAACTCCACCAAATCCCATGCATCGTTTTTGTGCAAGGATGCCATTTCATCAACCATGGCCTCCTTCTAGAGTTTTCCATCCTCTGAATCTACTGCCTCCCTGACAGTTCTGGGTTCATCATCGGTTATAGTTAAGGAAAAACCTGAACAGAAAGCAGATGGACTATACCTTTCTGGTTGCCTTCTTTCCCGAACTGATCTTCTCAAAGCTGGAGTTTGTGGCTCTTCATCTTCTGAGTCTTCTTCTGTTGTAGAGTCTGATTCATCCTCCTTTAGCTCAAACTCTATCTTCTCGGGTTCCTTTGGTAGGACTTCATGTTTAACAACATCTTTCACTTCTCTAAACACCACATCTCGGCTGTACACAACCTTCCTTGTTTCTGGGTTCCAAAGCTTGTAACCCTTTAAACCATCCTTATACCCAATAAAGATGCACCTTTCATAGTTATTATCCAACTTGGTCCTTTTCTCCTTTGGAACATGTACATATGCATCACATCCAAATACCCTTAGATGTGAAAGAGAGGGTTTCTTACCAATCCATACCTCATGTGGGGTCTTATCCTCCAACACTGATGAAGGTGATCTGTTAACCAGATAGCATGTAGTCTTCACTGCCTCTGCCCAGAATTCTTGTCCTAACCTGGTACCACTGAGCATGCTTCTTGCCTTTTCCATCAGTGTTCTGTTCATTCTTTCTGCAACTCCATTTTTCTGCGGTGTGTATGGAGCAGTCTTCTGTCGTGATATACCACACTTCTTACAGAACTATTCAAATTCCTTCTTGCAGAACTCGCCACCATTATCTGTCCTCAACACCTTTATCATCTTCTCTGTCTGGTTTTCCACCAGAGCCTTAAATTCTTTAAATTTGTCAAAGACTTCATATTTATTCCTCAAGAAATATATCCATGTATTCCTTGAGAAGTCATCTATGAATGAAACATAGTACACAGACTTTCCCAGTGACGGAACTGACACAGGCCCAAACAAATCACTGTGCACAAGTTCTAATATCTTGTTTGCCCTCTTAGCACCAGAGGGAAAACTCACCCGATTCTGCTTCCCTTATACACAATGTTCACAGAAATCAAAATCCAGAGAGAAATTAGACATACCTTCTACCATACCATTTCTATGCAGTATCCGAAGGCCCTTCTCTCCAATATGTCCAAGCCTTTGATGCCATAGCATGGTCTTTTCTCCAGAGACAACTAGGCTTTCCGTCCCACTTTCAGGAACCACAGAACTGTTACACCCATCAATAACAGTACTACCTTGTAGCTTGTACAGAGTTCCAGTCCGAACTCCCCGCATTAATACCAGTGCTCCCCGAACCATCTTGCGGGCATCTTTCTCGAACACTGTTTTTACACCTGCATCATCCATCTTGCTTACAGAAATCAGATTTCTGGCCAATGAAGGAATATGCAGAACACCAGGAAGTGTTCTAATCCTTCCACCTTGCAGCTTCAGCTTGACCTTTCCACGTCCGATGATTTTGGCCTTCCTATCATTCCCTAGGAAGACATCACCATCATATTTCTCATACTCGCAGAACCACTCCCTATGGGGAGTGAAGTGAAAGGATGCACCTGAGTCAATCAACCATGACTCATGATCTGCATGTGTATTTGAAGAAGAAGCCAAATACACATCCCCACCTTCATCCGAGGTGGTTTTTGCCTCTACAGAAGGAGCATCATCAAATCCCTTTCCTTTCTCAGGAGCTTTCGATCTACACTCCTTTTTGTAGTGCCCTTCCTTTCCGCATTTCCAACACACCTTTACAAACTTTCCAGGAGATTTAGATCTCCCTCTAGATTTGGATCTTCCACTCGAAACCTTATTCTTGTTTCTGTTCTGGGACCTTCCTCGTACAGATAAGGCATCTCCATTCTGACCCTTAGGTTATACAACTTTTTCCGCAGGAACAACTTATTCACCAGAGACTTAGATTGGTACAAAGTCCCTAGCTTTTCCCACAAGGTCTTCGCCGTAGCTTCCCCAGATACATTCAACAATACTGAATCTAAGACACACAACCGTATTGTGCTTTTAGCCTTCCGATCCAATTTCTTCCAGTCTTCATCTGATATTCCTGTTGGCTTAGTACCTGGATCTACCGCGATCCACTGATATTTATCCACCAGCAGATCCTCCATCTTGAGCTTCCACAACTCAAAACTCTGACCATTAAATTTCTCGATCTCCATCTTTTCGTCGCTCGCCATCTTCTCTCACCGCAAGAATCGATCCCGCAGATCTCCCACTGAACAGGGTCTACCTCAGGCCCGACATAAAAAACCCTCAGCAGCAAAGGCGTCCCCTTGAAGCCGAAACAGCTCCAATACCAAATGTAGGTTTTAACCCTGAACATAAATTATCTACACATGAATCTTATAACAGAAAATAAACAATAGCGAGAGCATAAAACATAAAACAGATAAACACAGAGATTTTCCCCTGGATCCCAAATCGGGACGACCAGCTTGATTTTTCATTATATTCCTTTTAGTGTTACAACACACATATATATACATGCCGAAGCATACATAAACCCCAATCCATAAACCCTGGATTAGAACATAACTGTAGTTCCCTTGACCGGATCTACAAAAATACCAGGGGCCGAAAACCATTATACCCCAAAACCATGTGCAAAACCATGCACAAAACCATGGACACGGACTACCCACCGGAAATTAAGGACCAAAAAATTTTCGCCGGGGCGATGCCCCGGACCCCGACAGGGGGGGCTACCGCCCACCCTCTTACCCCCCCGCGCGTACTTAGTCGTGGAAAGAATATAGCACATACCCAACACCCACTATATTCCTAATCCTGACTCACCCTTACGATTAAAGTATCTCCACTTTAATATGACCCCGACCCCTTATACGCTTTAAGCCCCCACATTAAAGCCTAAACCCTCTGTCCCATATAACCCTGGCCCGCTATGTGATTAAGCGCCTCCGTTTTAACTTAGCTCGAGCCCCACTTTATATAAACCACCGCTCTGTATACCCCCAGGCCACACACGTGTTTTACACCTGTGATCGGATCGCCCGACAGTCGTCTGATCTCTGCCTCCCGATCCGACAGTCCCTAGTCCCTATCACACTCCAAACTGTCCACCATTTACAACACCTCAGAGCTTGCGAAATGGGCGGTTTTACCATCATCCCATCCTGCCACACATCACTCCCTCTGTGGTATCGCATGCGAAAACCACCCACTGCCTTCGTGCCGTAAACCTGAAACGGCTGGCCCATTTGAAAATTTTCAAACCCTATATCATCACGATAAGCCCCATCTGCCATATAAACCCCGTAAACCCGGAAAAGCCACAACCAAATGCAAAACCAAAAAGGCCTCCATTACCAGACTCTGTCCACAGTGCAAGTTTTTAATTAATGAATTTTTGTTTTGTTTTGCAGGTAATCGATAAAGGGAAATGATCAAAGTTGCATTTCTAAGTCCGAAAAATGTTTAAACAGGTCCTCTGGGTGACGATCCAGAATGCCTAATTCATTAAAGGATTAAGGAGCACAAGATTAATCAAAGGCAACAAATGTTCTTCAATGTACATGATAAAGAAAATGAAGAGGTTTTTACAGTGGATGCGCAAAGATGAAGACAATTAAAAACACATTTAAAAGAACACAGTCAAAGGGTTCACTGTGACAGTGAAAGGTAAAAGAGATTAAAATATTAATCAAAAGTTAAAGGCAAAAGCGGGATTAAAATACATAGTTAAAGACAAAGCACAGATAAGAGAAGGTGAAAAGAGAGATTAGAGATAAAAAACAGATTAAAAGAATTAAACAAAGAAATCCGAGTTAAGGAAGAGACAAATCAGAGTTTAATTGAAAAATCAGGAACAAATAAACAAAGGAAGACAGATCCGAATGACAAAAAAAATCACCATTTACTTCTTCACAATTAGATTGGCCACCTACAGCCAAATTTTGGTTTAATAAGCTACGACAATTAATGAGGCATTCAGAGATATTTTAAATAGCTCAGAATTTATTGTAAAAGCTAATGAAAATTCCAAAAAGTCAAAAATATCCTAAAGTTAGCTCAACAATTAATTTAAAAGTTATTATTACAGAAATTTAGTCAGTGGTATTTTGCCTTGGGCCTTGCATAGTCTCAAAGGTCAAGATTACTTTTACTCCGTAATAAATATAGTATGAAACCCTAGAGTAGGATCACCTCCTCATTTGCAGATAAATACTGCATGTATTGTTCATTATTCTTGTTGGTTGGTTGATTAGTTGGTTAGTTGGCTGATTGCTAGATTGGATTTGATCAAACTTGAGTTGCAGAGATTGTTGCACTGGAGTATTGTAACTATTTTGGACATCAGTAATACAAGCACGTTCACAAGATTCTTGAGCTATGTTAATGGTGATGCTATCCCTCTTTGTCATTTTTTCTCCTTTGTTTACCATATTGTTCATCAATTTCTCTGATAATAGAACAAAAATTTTAGATTGAGATATGCTGTGTGGGCACCTTAATTCTGTCTGTTTCTATTATCTTTATGTTTTCTTCTACAAGGTCTAATTGGAGAATTCAGGGGTGTCCTGCTCTCTAGTTCCACCTAGCTTGTTGCCTTGAAGTTTACTTAGTAGAGTTTAGCTAAAGAATTCAAGGTTTGCCCCGCTCTTTAGTTTTTCTTAAACTATCGTTTTAAAGGCCTTCTTTGAATTTTGATTAAATAATTCAGGTGTGTCCTGCTCTTTCATTTCAGTGAACTGTTATCTTGAATGTTTTCCTTGTCTGAAAGTAATAGCTAGATAACTCATAGGTGTCCTGCTCTCTAGGATTGTTGGATTGTTGTCTTAATGGTTTTCTTCGTATAGTTTTGGCTAAAGAATTCAGGGGTGTCATGCTCTCTAGGACTGCTGGATTGTTGTCTTAAAGGTTTTCTTAGTAGATTTTTGGCTAAATAATTCAGGGGTGTCTTGCTCTCTAGGATTGCTGGATTATTGTCTTAAAGGTTTCTTAGTAGAGTTTTGGCTAAAGAATTCAAGGGTGTCCTGCTCTTTATTTTCTCTTAAACAGTTATCTTAAGGGCTTTTCTTGTTGAAGTATAGTTAAAGGATTCTTAATTTCCCTTTATTTTTACTGAATTCACAACTTGTTGTCATTCCATATTCATCTAAACTATAAAGATCCACTTGATATAGTTAGCTTGCCCTATGAAAACCCTTGTAGATTTGACGTACAATTAAATTTTTTTATGAATACATAGCCCAATGGATTAATGCTTCTCACAGTCTATCTATCCAACTGAAACAATCACTCACTCACTCACTCAATCAATCAATCAGAACAAAACAATCCCAGAATTTCATAACTAGCCTAAAATCAGAAAACGTAAGCATAAAGATAAATCATTTAAATCATAAACATAGAGAGAGCCCTATTTGAGCCCAGGAAGTCTAGGTCGTTGGACTCTAAAGTGGTCTGATGTGGTTCCCTGCATATTTTTTTTTGCCAATCTTGCAAATCACAGGGCTCCAACATAGTGGTGACCATACTATGGAATTGAGTAAATAAAACAACTTTATTTTCCCTCAAGAACTCAAAAAACCCCATTCAAATTTAGATGAATCAAGTGTTAGCCAAGACTAGTATCTGATTGTTGATGATGGACAACATCTAGCCTAAAGACAATAAAAAATCATCCACCTAGTGACTCCACTGGTTTTCAGTAGGCGTGCTGACTCCACTGGTTTTCTACAAACTCCACTGGGAAAATGAATGAGAAATCTTGATATCATCAAACCTGAAATAGAACCCAGCCAAATTACTTTGTGAATAAAGTATTTATTTCATAGATTGGGTTTTTTTTCAAAACTTTTACAAAACTTTCAACCTATTTAAACCTTGGTTCTAATTTATGGCTTCTAGAAGAATCTGTACGAAATCCCATCCAGATCCAAACCCTCCTGCAGTAGTTTACAATCCAGAGCACATCCTAAGGAAATATCCTAGATCTAAAAGTCCAACTTTTAGCAGACATATTCACAAAGCAAGTTCCCTACCTGAAAACCTTAAAGAGTTGCAAGGTATCTTATCTGGCTCGCTCCTGGAACAAAACTTGTCCAAGACTAGATCTCGGAGTTGGATAACCCAAATAACTTTAGACCCATCCACCTTACATCAAAATCCAATTGTACTAACTTCAAATCCCATTCATAAGCCCTATGTTCACCTTCCTCCATTTAACCCTTTACCTCCTCTTGTTAACCCTCCTTTGTTTCCCCATCCCCCATCCATGGAAACCTAGTATGATCCATTAGTTCTACCATTTCCTTTAGTTGTTATACCATAGGACTATCAATCCAAGATTCCCTTATATGATGCAAGTAGTTCTACAACTACTCAACAACATGTGGATAGAATGAATGACTATTTTGATAGACAAGAAATAGATGATGAAACTGTTAAACTGAGAATGTTTGCTCAAATCTTAGGGGGAGAAGAAAGAAAATGGTTTAAAGGCCTAACCCCTAATAGTATACATGACCTCCCTGCTTTTTATCAGATGTTCTTAAACAAACGGGAAGTCAAGAAAAACCCTCTCCAAATATTATCAGAGTACGAAACATCAAAAGAAACGTTGAAGAGGTTGTCAAAGAGTACTGCACTAGGTTCAATAGTGTATATAATGCCCTCCTTACCCACATGAAACCTCCAAAAGGTCTAGCCTTAATGAAATTTCCAAATGGCTTTGATCCAAAAATAACTTACCAACTAAGAGAAAGAGACCCTCTAACTTTATAAGACATGCAGAGGGGTGAAGTAAGTGTGGAGGAAAATCTGATTGCAAAAAGGGCTAGAATGAAAAATGAAAAGAGAGTCACATATAGGGAGGAAGTTGCAGCCTCCACATATGATACTAAGATTGATAACTTAGTTAGGACTATGGAAAGGATGATGGATAGAATAAACATGAATGAGAGAGCTTACCCAGAGAAAACCAAGAATCTCCTCAAAACAGAAATCAAAACTAGAACCAAAACCAAAAATTTAGAAGAAATCCCCCTCAAATAAGACAAAGAGGACCTAATCAGTAAATCAGACTTCCTTTCCAAGAAAACTATGCTGATGAGGTTGAGGGGGTGATTGAAGAACCAAAACATATTCAAATCAATCTAATGGGAGTTAATAATGAGGATACTAGTTTCCATGGAAAATTTTAGGGGCTAATATTCGCAGGTGGGCTAATTTTCCATGTTTTTTCCAAAAAAAAGATTCGCCAATTTCCATTTTTTTTATAAAGTGATTTGCCCAAATTTTACAATATAAAATTATTTTAACTTAAAAATCGCCAACATTATATAGACAATATATATAATATCATTATAAATTTGAATAATTTTACAAATACATCAATAAACATTTTATATTTTTCACATTAGGGACTAGTGAGATTCACCAATTTTTTAAACTTCAAAATAATTTTCCATCCTTAAAATTTTCCCTGCTAGTTTCCTCACTGAAGAGGAACAAGGCATATTTTCCCCAAATGAAGAAGAATGCCTAGAATCTGAGGATTATAAACAAGGATTCGAAAATTCCATCGTGGAAGTACATAGGTAGTATGACCTTAGGAGCAGGAAAACCCAGGACATTCCCAATAGAAAGAACCCTGAAATTTTTGCTAGGAAAACCCCTGAAACTGATCTTAAAAAGACAGAAAAAACTTCAAACATGGTGGCTCAAAGTTCTGATAAAAATAAAAACAAAAACAATCCAGAATGTGGCACTAGTAAATCAACTAGTAGCCCTAACAAAACTGATTTAACTGAGATCACAAAAACAAATCAACAAGTTGAAATTGCTGCAAAAATAGTGTCTGATAAAACTGATTTAAATCCACCAAAAACACAGACACCATTCAGTCTTGAGAATGAAATTGCCAAGATAAAAATATCCATACCTCTTACTGAATTAGTTGGCCAAGATGTATATAGATCCCAAGTTTTGAAAGCTTTGAACATAGGATAATTTGATGATTTTGTAAATTTAAATGATGATCAACCTGAGCTTCTATTTGGACCTAAAGTAGAAGGAAAATTCCAATAAGGAGGTTTTCCTCCATTTATGTCAGTCTAAAGATTCATGATAAAATCCTCCATAGTGTCATGTTAGATTCAGGAGCTTCACATAACCTCATGCCAAAGGTAGTAATGGAAATACTAGGCCTTGAGATAACTAGACCATACAAATATTTATACTCTTTTGATTCCAGTAGAGTTAAATGTCTAGGCCTAATAAAAAATCTCTGTGTTAATATAGCACAAATACTAGCCAAGAGCCTAGTAATGGATATTGTAGCGGCTGACATTCCCCCTAAATATGACATGCTCTTATCACACTCATGGGGAGCTAAACTTCAAGGAACCCTCCAAATGGACATGACCTATGCTACCATACCTGTCTTTAGTCAACCAAGAAGACTATATAGGGAAACCCATATGAAATACATGGTCAACAGTCAATAAAAGCCTGATAACTCCCCTATCTATTCTATCCACAAATACCTTGATTCATTTATCCTTTACAATGATGAAAACATTAACGAACAACAAGCAGTTGATGAAAAATTAGTGGAAGAAGAAGAAGAAGAAGAGGAAGAACAATCAGAAAAGTCAGACTAAATAAAAAATGAACAACATAATAACCAACATGGTGGCAACCACAATGACCAACATAATGGTAAATTTGAACCTGAACCTCTATTGAGCATGAGATTTGATGGTTCTTGTGGTAAAACTGATTCAGGAGTAGGTGTTTGGGTACACAACACTGAGAACAGCCATGCAGAGGGTCACTCATATAAACTGAACTTCCAATGTACAAACAACATAGCAAAATATGAGGCACTCCTCCTAGGGCTACAATTACTCAAGAAATTAGGAGCCAAAAGGATTTCTGTCCATGGGGATTCTGAGCTGGTCATTAGGCAGATTAAGGGAAAATATTCAGCTAAGCATCCTAGATTAAGAGCATATAGGAACGATGCCCTTTACCTCTTAGAAACATTCAAATAATGTGACCTTGCCTTCATCCCAAGAAATCAAAATATCCTGGCTAATGGACTAGCAGTCCCTTAAGGACCATTACCCTTTACCAAAGATGGATCACATACTGTAAAGGGCAATAGGCTCAAAAATGATATCTCCGCTAGATGGTTTTTCAGGGTACAATCAAGTGTTGGTACATCCAAATGATCAACACAAGATAACCTTCACTACACCTTGGGGCACCTTCATGTATGTTAAAATGAATTTTGGATTAATGAATGTTGGAGCTACTTTCCAAAGAGCAATGGAAATTTCTTTCTTAGAATAAATAGGTTACTTCATTGTGACCTTGATGACATAACAATTTACTCAAAAATTGATGAAGAACACCTAGCTCACTTAAGAAAGGTCTTTTAAAAGTGCAAAAAGTGCAGTCTATCTTTGAATCCCAAGAAAACTTTGTTTGGCCTTCAAGAAGGGAAGATTTTAAGCCATATCATATTTTAAGAAGGGATCAATATTGACCCAAAAAGGATTGAGGGAATATTGCAGATCAATCACCCGAGGAACATCAAAGAGCTGCAATCTTTCATTGGAAAGATAAATTTCTTAAGAAGGTTCATACCAAACCTTGCAGAACTCCTTAAGAAAATTACTAACATGCTCAAAAGAGAAACAAGAGTCAAATGGACCATAGAAGCAAAGAAATATTTTGATTTGATGAAGCAAGCTCTTACCCAAACACCTGTTCTAATCAGCCCTGACTTCACCAAAGATTTATTCATTTTCTCCTTTGCATCAGAACACACAGTTGATGTTGTCTTATTACAGAAAAATATAGAAGGAAAAGAGCAGCCCATAGCATTCTTAAGCCAAGCATTAAGAGACGCACCTATGAAATACAATATCATGGAAAATCAAGCTTTTCCTTTAGTCAAAGCACTAAAGTATTTTAGATTTTATATTTTTCATTCACACATCATTGCATTTGTGCCTCACACAGTGGTTAAGGACATACTTACATAAGGTCCTAATGGAAAAATAGGTAAATGGATTGCTGTCATACTAGAATATGATCTGGAAATCAAACCCACCAAACTAATCAAAGGACAAAGACTAGCTAAACTAATGGCTGAAACAAATTTTCAAGCATTAGACATCAATATGATTGATGAATTGGATGAACAAGAGGAGCTGGAAACTCCACCTATTGAGGAAGTATTTCTGAACTCATCCTGGTATGATGAGATATTATATGTGCCTTTTAATTTAAATTTTCCTCCTTGTTTTTCCAAAAAAAATGTCATATTCTTGAAACTTAAGGCTGTAAATTTCTGCATTTTAGATAAAGTTTTGTATTGGAAAAACTCTGGTGGTGTGTTGCTTAAATGTTTGATTGAAGAAGATGATGGTAAGATTAAGCATGAATTTCATGAAGGAGAATGTGGAGGCCACCTCTATTTGAAAATCACTGTCAATAAAATCCTTAGAGCTAGTTATTATTGACCTACCCTCTTCCAAGACATCCACAAAATGGTATTTGTATGCCATAAATGCCAAATCTTTGAGGGAAAAATAAAACTTCTACCTCTGCCATTACAACCTATCTCTATTGAAGCTCCTTTTGAACAATGGGGTCTTGATTTCATTGGAGAAATCCACCCTACCTCCTATGCCTAGCATAAATGGATCCTTACTGCAACTGACTATTTTACAAAATGGATAGAAGCTATCCATTCCAGGACTGCCATAGACTCAGTAATTATCAGATTCCTTGAAAAAATGTTCTATATAGGTTTGATTGTCCTAGAAAATTCATTTATGAAAATGTTGATGCTTTTAGCTCCAATAAAATGGTGGATTTTTGCCACAAATATCACATTACTTTGGGCCATTCTACAACTTATTACCCTCAAGGTAATGGGTTGGAAGACAAATCAGAGTTATAAGGGTAGAAATAGATAGTTTTCTTTCAAAAGAAAAATGATGTCAAGGGTTTAAAAGTCTAAATGCACCCAAAGAATGAAGAAAAAATGTTAGAATAGAATGATGGGTAGGCAGAGTTGATTTGAAGGAAGCACGATTTTAAATTTTTTGAAGGTCAAAATCACAAAGAGTTGCAGCAGATCAGCGTTACAAAATGGAAAATCAACCAAATACAAACAACCTACTAATCTACGAAATCTAGAGATATGAGGTTCTTGACACCTCCTAAAGGAGCTTCCCTCCCTAGTTGGAGCCACTGTTAGTCTCCTGTATTCTACAGTATGAGTAAATGTTTATGGATTTTCTACAATCTCCTAAAAATAACTTTCCCTCACTATCATTTATTTTCAGAAATCTCACTTCCTTCATTATTTTCCATTTAACCTATTCACTATCTCTCATTTTACCTATTCAGTTCACCCTCTTACACTGAAATTCCATATTTTGACCTTAAACCCTCATTTTTACCCTTTCCCCTACCTAAAACCCTACTTCCATGGCTAAAAACCTCTAGCCTTCATTCATTTCCCTTTCTTCCATTAAAACAATGTAAAAAACCCTTTTTACATTGTTTTAAAACTAAAATTTGATTATTCGAGCCCCACTATTTAAATAAAACTCTGTTTTATTTTTATACCCGACCCTGCTATATTCCTAAGCCCAACTCGCCCTTATGATTAAAGAATCTTCGCTTTAATATGACACCGACCCCTTATGTGCTTTAACCCCCCGCGTTAAAGCCTAAACCCTCTGTCTCCATATAACCCTGGCCCACTATGTGATTAAGCTCCTCCGCTTTAACTTACCTCAGGCCCCGATTTATATAAACCCACCGCTCCGTATACCCTCGAGCCCCACAACGTGTTTTACACCCGTGATCGGATCACCTGACAGCCGTCTGATATTCGCCTCCCAATCTAACAATCCCTATCCCCTATCGCACTCCAAACTTTCCACCGTTTAAAACACCCCAGAGCTTGCGAAATGGATGGTTTTACCACTGTCCCATCTTGCCACGCATCACTCCCTCTGTGGTATCGCATATCCTCCACCCAATATCGTTTACTACGTATGCCCCATGTGAAAATCGCCCACTGCCTTCGTGCCGTAAACCTGAAACCGCTAGCCCATTTGAAAATGTTCAACCCTATATCATCGTGATAAGCCCTGTATACCATATAAACCCTATAAACCCAGAAAATCCACAGCCAAATGCAAAACCAAAAAGGCCTCCATTACCAGACTCTATCCACAGTGCAGGTTTTTAATTAACGAACTGTTTTTTGTTTTGCAGGTAATTGATAAAGGGAAATTATCAAAGTTGCATTTCTAAGTCTAAAAAATGTTTAAACAAGTCCTCTGGGTGACGATCCAGAATGCATAATTCATTAAAATATTAAGGAGCACAAGATTAATCAAAGGAAAAAAAATTTCTTCAATGGACAAGATAAATAAAATGAAGAGGTTTTTACAGTGGATGTGCAAAGATGAAGACAAGTAAAAACACAATTAAAAGAACAGAGTTAAAGGCAAAGCGTAGATAAGAGAACATGAAAAGAGAGATCATAGATAAAAATACATATTAAAAGAATTAAACAGAGAAAGCCGAGTTAAGGAAGAGACAAATCAGAGTTTAATTGAAAAATCAGGAACAAATCAACAAAGGAAGACAGGTCCGAATGACAAAAAAAATCACCATTTACTTCTTCCCAATCAGATTGGCCACCTACAGCCAAATTTTGGTTTATCAGCTACCATAGTTAATGAGGCAGTCAGAGATATTTTAAACAACTCATAAGTTATTGTAAAAGATAACGAAAAAACCAAAAATTCAAAATATCCTAAAGTTAGCTCAGTAATTAAGTTAAAATTTATTATTACAGCAAGTTAGTCAATGATATTTTTCCTTGGGCCTTGCATGGTCTCAAAGGTCGAGATTATATTTACTCTGTAATAAATACAGTCTGAAACCCTAGAATAGGATCACCTCCTCATCCGCAGATAAATACTGCATGTATTGTTCATTATTCTTGTTGGTTGGTTGATTAGTTGGTTAGTTGGTTGATTGCTAGACTAGATTTGATCAGACTCTGAGTTGCAGAGATTGTTGCACTGGAGTATTGTAATTTTTTTGGACATCAGTAATACAAGCACGTTCTCAGGATACTTGACCTATGTTAATGATGATGTTATCCCTCTTTGTCATTGTTTTTCCTTTGATTACCATATTGTTCATCAATTTCTCTGATAATAGAACAAAAATTTTATATTGAGATATGTTGTGTGGGCACCTTAATTCTGTCTGTTTCAATTATCTTTATGTTTTCTTCTGCAAGGTCTGATTGGAGAATTCAGGGGTGTCCTTCTCTCTGGTTCCACCTATCTTGTTTCCTTGAAGTTTACCTAGTAGAGTTTAGCTAAAGAATTCAAGGTTTTCCCTACTCTTTAGTTTTTCTTAAAATATTATTTTAAAGGCCTTCTTTGAATTTTGAATAAAGAATTGAGGGGTGTCATGCTCTTTAATTTCTCTGAAATGTTATCTTGAATGTTTTCCTTGTCTAAAAGTAATAGCTAGAGAACTCAGGGGTGTCCTGCTCTCTAGGATTGTTGGATTGTTGTCTTAAAGGTTTTCTTCGTAGAGTTTTGGCTAAAGAATTCAGGGGTGTCCTGCTCTTTAGTTTCTCTTAAATAGTTATATTAAAGGCTTTTCTTGTTGAAGTATATTTAAAGGATTCTTAATTGCCCTTTAGTTTTACCGAATTCACAACTTGCTATCATTTCATATTCATCTAAACTAAAAAGATCCACTTTATATAGTTAGCTTTCCCTATGAAAACCATTTTAGAGTTGATGTAAAATAAAACCTTTAATGACTCCATATCCCATTGGATTAATGCTTCACACAATCTATCTATCCAACCGAAACAATCACTCAATCAATCAATCAATCAATCAAACAAATCAAAACAATCCTAGAACTTCATAATTAGCCTAAAATCAGAAAACATAAGCATAAAGATAAACCATTTAAATCATAAACATAGAGAGAGCCCTCTCTGAGCCCAAGAAGGCTAGGTCCTTGAACTCCAAAGTGGTCTGATGTGGTTCCCTGTAGATTTTTTTTTACCAATATTGCAAATCACGGGGCTCCAACAGCTATGATGACCGTTCCAACACAACGATTAGCCTGTATTCAAACTAGCCACGTGCTTCACAATGAAATTATGGGGCTCCGACGCAAGAAACAGATACTTAGCGACCATTTGACACCTTGGTCGAACGAAGCCCTCAAGATTTCACAGGACTTAGAAGGGGTGATGCGACAATTGAACTGGAATTTAGACAGTGTCACCGCTGCAACGAAAGGACCAAATTTGCAGAAACTAGTGGAAATCACGCAGATTTCCGCCACGTAGAGCCTTCATGTTTTTCTTCTGTTCACTACCACAATTGAAAAATTCAAGGACAGGATGAAGACCCTTCCGGCGCTGTGACTTGGGATGTCACAAGATTGTGTTAGGGGACTATTGGAACAAGGTTCCCTAACCTCAATTTTGTCCAGTTTTGTAATGTTTTGTAATATTTAGTCTAGCGCAGGGGGTTTAGGGTGGGTCAAAACCCCCAATGAATTGTAATGGGTCAAAAGGGTAGACCAAGGATCTGCAACCACGGTTTGTGGACCATAGGATATCGTAGCATAGCATGATATAAATAGACGAATAAGTCGAGTCTAGAGGAGGCGAAGAATAACTAAGCTTGAATACGGATTTGTGGATCTTTTTGTTGATTGTCTGGGTAAGGGCTCCTACTGGCTGTGTGTGCAGAGACCCTAATTTCTACTATGTGTGGACCCTGTTGGCTGTGTGCATGGGCTAGTAGGTAGAATCTGTAAGTTGAATCTGGATGTAATGAATAAGAAGACTATTTGGGATGATTGACCTGTTCTATGTTATAGTTATTGGTTACGTTCTATGTTAATTATAGTTGGCTACTGCATATTATTGATGTGCACATTGATGAGATACTATATTATAAGGTGAATGCATAGATCAGGCTAGATTTAGATGTTTTGCCACTATTAACATGTTATTTAACAATCTATGAGCTCTGTTGAATATATTATGCCAATACACTTTAAGGGTTTCTGTATTAGGGTTCCTCCAGCACAGGTCCAATAAATCCGAAGGGACCCTCTCCAATTAACTTTCTCTCTCTCAAGGTGTGGAAACCTAGTTCCATCACCCTCCCATTCTATTTCAGGTGAGACCTTGACCTGCGTAAGTGGGCCATTGCTGAAAGGGCCAGTAGTATAGGGGTTTGTTGGAAAACATTAAACCCGAACCTAGGTCAAGACCCCTCAAGCCAACAATTCCTTATGCCTCTAAGGGAGTGATTATCAAGCTATGGAAGACTTGTATGAGTTGGAGAAGCATGAATATGAGGATCCCATTGAAGTCTGGTTTCAAATAATCATCAGCACACCTCATTCCCTCATCATTTGATAACTCTTGGTACCATATAAATTAAAAAAAATTGTTTCGCATACTCCGGTATGTGTTGAAGTTTACATTTTGAACTTGAGTGTGAGTATGTTCAATATTATTTCACACATGGTTACACTGGAAGTACTCCTACACTTGAAGGAAATATTCCTCTCTCTAAATTAGGGTAGGGTAGTATAAGATAAATGAATAAACATGCCATTTGAAATAAAATTGTTACAAAAAAACCTTGAAACCAAAATTCCTAAGGCACAACTATTGAAATTTCTAATATTATGCACTCTTGTGGTAAGTCTTATCAAAATAAATTCACTCTTAATGCCTAATTATTTTGTAAAGTGACTATAATTAATTGGTTGGTTCCTCTTCATAATTTTTTGGTCATCCATTGAGTCAGTTAGGGTACTTCTACTTTTTATGCTTAATAATTTCCATTTATAATCCCAAAACCTTAACCTGGCCTAGTCACTTAAGAAAGCTTCCATCCAAGAGACCTTTTCAAGTTTCTCTTTGAAGGTACTGATGAAAAGCCTCCTATGGTGGACCACTCCTATAAAAACCTAATGAGGTCTCATGAGAACCATAGAATTATTAAATCAAGGAATATTTTTTTCATTATGTAGATATTCTTTCTATTAAATGAGTCTTTATGTAATGATCCT